>CAUYUJ010020726.1:1119968-1199968 GCA_963575745.1 Prorocentrum cordatum | reverse complement strand
TCTTGGGCCTCTCGAGAGGCCTCTTGGGCCTCCTGAGGGACCTCTTGGGCCTCCTGGGAAGCCTCTTGGGCCTCCTGGGAGGCCCCTTTGGCCTCTTGAGAGGCCTCTTGGGCCTCCTGAGAGGCCTCTTGGGCCTCAGGAGAAGCCTCTTGGGCCTCCTGAGAGGCCTCTGGGGCCTCATGAGAGGCCTTTGGGGCCTCCTGAGAGGCCTCTGGGGCCTCCTGAGAGGCCTTTGGGGCCTCCTGAGAGGCCTCTCGGGCCTCCTGACAGGCCTCTAGGGCCTCCTGGGAAGCCTCCTGGGAGGCCTGACGACGAGGGCGTGATGATTGTGATTGAGGCGGTCGAACGAGACGAAGGCGTGATGATGATGATGATGATGATGATGCTGATGCTGACGCTGCTGATGATGATGATGACGATGATGCCTATAATGGTGACGACGTTGACGATGGCGACGACAATGCAGAGGATGCTGCTGAGTAGTAGTGGTCGTAGTAGTAGTACGAGTAGTAGTAGTAGTAGTAGTAGTAGTAGTAGTAGTAGTAGTAGTAGTAGTAGTAGTAGTAGTAGTAGTAGTAGTAGTAGTAGTAGTAGTAGTAGTAGTAGTAGTAGTAGTAGTAGTAGTAGTAGTAGTAGTAGTAGTAGTAGTAGTAGTAGTAGTAGTAGTAGTAGTAGTAGTAGTAGTAGTAGTAGTAGTAGTAGTAGTAGTAGTAGTAGTAGTAGTAGTAGTAGTAGTAGTAGTAGTAGTAGTAGTAGTAGTAGTAGTAGTAGTAGTAGTAGTAGTAGTAGTAGTAGTAGTAGTAGTAGTAGTAGTAGTATACATATAACGGCGCACCGGGTCCGGGGGCCCGGGGCCGGGACCCCGACCACAAATGTGGGCCCCGGGGGGCCCGGAGGCTCGTCGGACCGCCGGACGCCGTCCAAGATCGTTCGCAGGCGGCTTCGGAACGCGCTCCGATGGCTCCAGATGCCTTCCAAGACGCCTGTCATGACACCAAGAAGGTCCCAGAAGCCTCCAAGACGCTCCGAGAGGCAGCCCAAGAGAGGCCCAACAAGCAAACATCGTGTCATTCCTACGGGAAAACGTACATTTTTCGCATGTTCGCCTCTTGGGCTTTCACCGCGTCCAAGACGGCCCAAGAGGCGCCCAAGACGGTCTACGAGGCCTCTGGGAGCGCTCCAAGGCTGCGCACGAGTGGCCCAGGACGGCCCCAAGACGGCCGAAGAGAGCCCCAAGACGAGTTCAAGAGGGGTCCCAGACGGAGAAAGCCAACCTCGAATTCCGAGCTTCCGGCCCAAGAGGCTCCAGGAGGCGCCAAAATGCCGCCAAGAGGCGCCAAAAGGCTCCCCAAAGCACCCCAAGACGTTCCGAGAGGCACCCCAAGAGAGGTCCAAGAAACAAAAATCGTGCCATTTCTATTGGAAAACGTATATGTTTCGCATGTTCGCATCTTGGGCTTTCACCGCGTCCAAGACGGCCCAAGAGGCCTCCAAGACGGCCTAGGAGGCCTCCGGCAGCGCTCCAAGGCTGCGCACGAGTGCCCCAGGACGGCCCCAAGACGGCCCAAGAGAACCCCAAGACAACTTCGAGAGGGGTCCCAGAAGGAGAAAGCCACTCTCGAATTCCGAGCTTCCGGCCCAACATATCCCAGGAGGCGCCAAAACGCCGCCCAGAGGCGCCAAAAGGCTTCCAAAATCAGCCCAAGACGTTCCGAGAGGCACCCCAAGAGAGGTCCAAGAAACAAAAATCGTGCCATTCCTATGGGAAAACGTATATTTTTCGCATGTTCGCATCTTGGGCTTTCACCGCGTCCAAGACGGCCCAAGAGGCCTCCAAGACCGCCCCAAGACGGCCCAAGAAGCTTCCAAGAGGGCCCCAGGACAGCCCAAGAGGGCCCCAAGACGGCCCAAGAGGCGCCCAAGATGGCCCAAGAGGGCCCCAAGACGGGCCCAAGAGGGGGCCCAGAGGGGGACCACGAACCGCAAGCTCGAGCCTTCCGCCCCAAGAGGCCGCCAGGAGGCCCCAAGGAGGCCCCTCAAGAGGCCCCAGGAGACCCCCAAGAGGCCCAAAGGAGGCCCCGAAAAGCGCCAAATCGGCCCCCAAAATGCTTCGAACCTGCTTCCAGGAGGCCCCCGACAGGTTTAGAGGCCCCGAGAAGCTACGTCAAACTCCCAGCGAGCGGCCGGACGAGGTCCCCCACAAAATCACAAGAGGGTTCCAGTATTTGTATCCTTCAGCGCTCTCTGGCCTTCTTCCCCCTGCCCCCTTCCCTGCGACTTTCGTTGACTCAAGCTCGCCTCCTAGCTAGAACCTAAGCGCGCGCGAAGCGCGCGCGTGGTTCTAGTATTATTATTATTATTAGTAGTAGTAATAGTAGTAGTAGTAGTAGTAGTAGTAGTAGTAGTAGTAGTAGTAGTAGTAGTAGTAGTAGTAGTAGTAGTAGTAGTAGTAGTAGTAGTAGTGGTAGTAGTAGTAGTAGTCGGTAGTAGGTAGTAGTAGTAGTAGTATTAGTAGTAGTAGTAGTAGTAGTAGTAGCAGTAGTCGTCGTAGTCGTAGTCGTAGTCGTAGTAGTGGTAGTAGTAGTAGTAGGAGTAGTCATACAACATGATGCATCCACCATACAACGTAATACATCATACAACATGTTCCATACACCATATCTCAGCATGCATCATACAACGTGGTACATACATCATACAAGACCATTCATCATATAACATGATACATACATCATACATCACCATGTGCTATACAACATTATACATGTACCACACATAATCATGCACCATACAACATTATACATGCACCCTACCACCATGCATCATACAACATTATAAATACACCATACTTCATCATGCGTCATACAACATTGCACATACACCGTACATGGTCAACTATCATACATCATCCCACACCATCAACCATCATACGCCATCAAACATCATACACCGTCAAACATCATACAGCATACAACATCACACGCCATCAAGCATCACACATCATATTCATAATGCAACATCGTGCGCCATACATCATAATACATCATCATACATGATCGTACACCATACACCACCCATCATAGTACACCATCAAACACAACACATCATAATACATCATCAAACACCATACTTCATCCTAGACCATCAAACACCGTACATCATACATCATCAGGCATCATCAAACACCATGCATCGTAATACATCGCACATCATCAAACATCATACAGCAGACAGCAAACATCATACAGCATCAAACAGCAGACAACAAACATCAAACGTCATACATCACCAAACATCAAACGTCATCAAACATCAAACATCATACATCATCAAATATCACACATCATACATTACCAAACATCAGACATGCAACGTCACACACCATCAAAGATCATACGTCACCAAACTTCGAACATGAATCATCAAACATCATACACCAACAAACATCAAGCATCAAACATCGCACATCAAACACCAACCATCATTAAACACAAAACATCAAACATCACCAAACACCAACAAGCATCAAACATCAAACATCCAACCTCATTCAACATACATCATACATCATCCAACATCAAACATCATACATTAAACACCAAACATCATTAAACATCATACATCAGACACCAAAACATCAAGCAGCATCAATGAACACCCAGCACCAAAAATCAAATATCAAACATCATTCAACATCAAGCATCAAACACCAAACATCATACAACATCAAACATCTAACATCAAACATCATACGCCATTAATCACCATACAGCTTACATAATCAAACACCATACACCAATCATCATACACCATCATACATCTGCATACATCATCATACACCATCATGCGCCACCATACATCATCATACACCATCATGCACCATTGTTCATCATTATACATCATCATGCATCACCATACATCATCATACATCACCATACATCAGCATACATCATCAAACATCATCACACATCATCATACATCATCATACATCACCATACTTCATCATACCTCATCATACATCATACATGAAAACCCACACCCACACCCACACCCACACCCTCACCCACAATCTCTGTATTGTTTGTTAAACCGTTGGAAACGCGGAACCTCCATCACCACCCTTAAGTCGTCTCACGGACGAACTGCCCGGCCACCATCCCCCGGTCAGCCCTACTACTACTACTACTACTACGACTACTACTACTACTACTACTACTACTACTACTACTACTAAGACTACTACTGCTACTGCTACTACTACTACTCCTTTTAGTACTACTACTACTACTACTACTACTACTACTACTACTCCTCCTACTACTACTACTACTACTACTACTGCTACGACTACGACTACTGCTACGACTACTACTACTACTACTACTACTACTACTACTACTATTAGTAGTACTACTACTACTACTACTACTACTACTACGACTGCTACTACTACTACTACTACTGCGACTACTACTACTACTACCACTACTACTACTCCGACGACGACTACTACTACTACTACTTTTACTAGTGGCACTACTACTACTACTACTACTACTACTACTACTACCACTACTACTACTACTACTACTACTACTACTACTACTACTACTACTATTACTACGACTACTACTACTACTACTACTACTACTACTACCACCACCACCACCACTACTACTACTACTACTACTACTACTACTACTACTACTACTACTACTACTATTACTACTACGACTACTACGACTACTACTTGCAATGCTACTGCTACTGCCCCTCTTCCTCCTATCGACTATCGCAGGACGTGCTTTGGAGTCGCGCTCCACGCGGCTTGGAGGTTAGTTGTTCGTCCCCGTGTTTGTTTCGGTTTCTTTTGTGTTGGGCTCTGAGGAGGACGGCAACTTGCGACCTGGCCAGACCGCCGCACTGGCCGACACCACGGGGCCGCGCGCACATCCTTCCAATGGGCGCGAGCACCGTCGGAATCGAACGCCGAAGGTGTCGGTGGGGATCGCTCGAATCAAAATAACTGTTTGGTCTTCTTGGCCGATTTTGGGCCTGCAAGAGGTGTCTTGTGGCCACGGCCGGGTCCGTCCCGGACTTTTCTGGTCGCGGCGCAGCCCGGGAGCAGGTCTGGGGGGGGCCTTGAGCGCAGACCCCCGCTCTCTCGCTCCTCGCCCCACGCTCTCCCCCGCGCCCCCATCACCCCCCCCCCCCGCGCCCTCCCCATCAACCTCGATGCCCCCCCCGTTTTTTTTTCCCTTGCAGCAGGAGGATGAAGAGGGGAGGGAGCAGGAGGAGGAGGAGTAGGAGAAGGAGGAGGAGGAGGAGGAGCAGGAGGATGGATCCCTCTTCCTGCCCGCCCCCCCTCGCAGGAGGAAGCGCACAGGCCCCCCCGCCCCCCCCCCGCACGGGCCCGCTCGCGCCCCGTGGCCCTCCGAGAGGCAGCCCCCCCGCCCGCTCCCGCGGCCGGGCGGGGCCCGCGGCTCGCATACGCCGTGGCCGCCGCCATTGCGCGCGCCTCCCCGCTGGGCGCGGAGGGCGAGGCGCCAGCCGCCGCCGCCGTCGACCCCGCCGTCGTCGTCGTCGCCCCCGCCGTCGTCGTCGTCGTCGTCGTCGTCGTCGTCGTCGTCGTCGTCGTCGTCGTCGTCGTCGTAATCACCGTCGACGTTGTCGTCGTCGTCGCCGCCATCGTCGTCGTCGTCTCCGTCCTGCGGCTCCTCTGTCTCCTTTCCTCCAACCTCCCAGCTCTTCCGCGACGGGGCCTTACCCGTGAACATACCAGCCGCCATGTGTCTTTACAAAGACAGTTGTTTTCTCGAGTGCTTAAGCCCTACCCGACACCGACAGGTTGGGGTCGTTAGATTTAAGAACAGACCTCCCGACCCGTCCACCTTGCATACCGCGGCCGCCAGATCCCCAGGTCATCCGAGTGTCTCGGAGAGTCCCGCTTCGCGCCGCTCTCATACCGCGGCCGCCAGATCCCCAGGTCCCTCGAGTGTTTCCTAGAGTACCGCCTCGCGCCACTCTGCATACCGCGGCCGCCAGATCCCCAGGTCCCCCGAGTGACCCCGAGATGCCCGCTTCGTGCCACTCTTCATACCGCGGCCGCCAGATCCCCAGGTCCCCCGAGAGTCCCCGAGACGCCTGCCTCGCGCCACTCTGCGTACCGCGGCCGCTGGATCCCCTGGTCCCACGAGTGTCCCCGAGACGCCCGCCTCGCGCCACTTTGCATACCGCGGCCGCCAGATCCCCAGGTCCCCCGAGTGTCCCCGAGACGCCCGCCTCGCGCCACTCTGCGTACCGCGGCCGCTGGATCCCCAGGTCCCCCCCGGTGTCCCCGAGACGCCCGCTTCACGCCACTCTGTATACCGCGGCCGTCAGATCCCCAGGTCCCCCGAGTGTCCCCAAGACGGCCGCCTCACGCCACTGTGCATACAGCGGCCGCCAGATCCCCAGGTCCCCCGAGTGTCCCTGAGACACCCGCCTCGCGCCACTTTGCATACCGCGGCCGTCAGATCCCCAGGTCCCCCGAGTGCCTCCGAGTGTCCCGCCTTGCGCCGCCAAATCAGAACATAACAGGGCGGCAGGTTTTATGCAGCAGAACATAGTACAGCACCACACTCGAAGCTATGACAGAACAGAGCATAACACCACACCACCTAACACACGATATCAGAACACAACATGCCAGACCATGACATAGCATGCCGTAACAAATCACACCAATGATTGAGCAGGGCACATCATAGCTTCGCATCACAGCACTAGACATTACATGTCACGGCAACGCAAGCATATCATCATAAGGTATCGCAGACCCGAGCATACTAAACCGTAACACGTCACAGTCTCACATAACATTACATGTCATATCACACCACAGCATAACAACGCATGGCTGGACATATCGGTTTATACATACTATAGCAGAGTATAGCATACCATAACATGGCAGACTGTACAATATCATATCATAACATGCCAGCGTATACTACAATTCAACACAGCATTGCAGCACATATAGCATGACAGATTGCATCATAGCACACATGGCACATCATAACATGACATAGCGCGGTGTAATATGTCACACCATCGTAGACCACAACATCGCGTAACACATAGATGTGACCCAGAGATCCGACGCTCGCAACAGCAATTGGAGCGGGCAGCTTTGGGCCGATTTCGGCCCCTGGGGGCCCTCGCCGGGCCTCGGGAGCGTCACAGGACGAACAACCAGCCCCCTGAGAAGTGGTCGAGTCTTCCGGGGCCCACGCACCGGAAACATTGGAGCAGCCGGACGTCGGGGGAGGGGGGGTGTTGATGAGGGGGGGTATCATGGCGGGGGCCATGCCATCGCCCCAGATGTCATGGCGCCGCTTCCCATGTCGGTGCGCCCCCAACCGCCCTCCCCGGGGACTCGCACGTGCCTCGGGCCCTGTCTTGCGCCCCCCCTTCTTGGACGCCCCCCTGTCGGACGCCTCCGAGCAGGGCAGGTCCGCTCTGTCCTGCCGCGGCGGTGGCCCAAATGCGGGCGTTCCAGGTTGAGCGCCGCCAGTGGCCGAGAACCTGCCGATGGCGACTGATCTGTTTTCTCGGAGGGCCGTGATCTTGAAAGGTTGAACGATCCGTGGGGTGTGAGAGTCCAACGCCGAGGTCATCGTGATGCGGACCTGCCGTAAGAGTGGCCCTTGGCATGGGTGACTCTTGGTGCGGGCCCACAGGGACTTGCCCGATCCACAGGGACTTGCCCGATCGCTGAGCGCGATGCGATGGCAGCGGCGTGCTCGCTTTTGCTGTTGGCCCTCTCGCGCCTCCGTTTTCAACCGTGCACCACATGTCGCTCTTGCCTATGACGTGACTTCTCCTCCTCCTCCTCCTCCTCCTCCTCCTCCTGCTCCTCCCCCTCCATTTCTCCTCCTCCTCCTCCTCCTCCTCCTCCTCCTCCTCCTCCTCCTCCTCCTCCTCCCCCTCCTTTCCTCCTCCTCTCCTCCCCCTCCTTTCCTCCTCCTCCTCCTCCTCCTGCCTCTTGCGTGCGGTCGGGTGGCGAAGAGGACAAGCCGCTGGTGGTGCTCGCGACCGACTCGCTGCGTGAGGCGGGCCCCGCAGACTCCCTTCGAGGAGGCTCGAGGAGGCTCGAGGTGGTCGAGGAGGTCGAGGTTCGATCGAGGAGGCTCGAGGAGATCGAGGATCGAGGAGGCTCGAGGAGGTCGAGGCTCGAGGAGGTCGAGGTTCGACGGGGCCTTTTTCCGTGGGAGGTTCGAGGACGTTGCCAGGCGGGCCGAGGATGCAGGAGGTTCGACGAGGTCGAGGTTCGATCGGGCCGGTCTTATTGCGCCTCGAGGGTCGGCGAGGCTCGAGGAGGCGGAGGTTCGATTGTGGCCTTTTTTGGACCTCGATCTTCGAACAGTTTCGAGGAAGGCGAGGCTCGACCTCGTGGGCCCTTCTTTGCGGGCCTCCGTGGGGTCGAGGGGGCCGGCCTCCTGGAGGGATCGAGGGAGAGGGATCGAGGGCCGAGGATCGAGAAGGAAGTTCGCGGAGGTCGAGGGCCGAGCACGCCTTCGTCGGGCCTCTATAGACTCCGAGGAGGCTCGAGGCTTCGACCGCTTGACTGCCTGCGCCCTGCTTTTTTGGGGGGGGGCCTCGGGGAGGCGCCTCTCCTCGTAGCCACGGCTCGGCCCCACGCGAAGCACCCCGGGCCAGCGCGCGCATGTTCCCCTGGACACGTCCAGGGGAGGCGATTTGTTTGGACCCCCGAGCCTGGAGGGACCCAGAGATCCGACGCTCCAGGACAAATCGGAGCAGACGGTTTGGGGCCGTCTTCGGCCTCTGGGGGCCCGTCGCCGGGCCTCGGGAGCGTCAGAAAACGATCCAGGACGGAACACCGGTCCTGGGGAAGTGGTCCAGACCTCCGGGGTCCACGCATCGAACAAATATTGGAGCAGAAGGATGTCTGGGGAGGGACCCAGAGCTCATCGCGTCGCGAAGAGATCGCAACGGGGCGTCGATGGGTAAGTTTGCAGTCGTCGTGTTTTTCGGGGGGACCTCGCCAGGCGGCCTGTGGAGCAGTCGCAAACGTAGGAATCAGATTCTTGATGAGGGGCCGATGCCCTGGACGGGCCAGGGGTCGAGACCTCTGGGGGTGCGCGCTGCGTGAGAAGCGCGACGCCGTGGGCTCGGGGGATTTTCTTTCGGCAAGAAGAGACCCCCGAGGCAGCAGTGTGTGTCCGCGCGCGCCCAGGAGAGCTCTGAGCACCAGATCAGGCAGCGGAGGAGGAGGAGGAGGAGGACGGCGGAGGAGGAGGAGGAGGAGGCGGAGAGGAGGAGGAAGGGAGGAGGGAGGGAGGGAGGGAGGGAGGGAGGGGGGAGGAGGAGGAGGAGGGAGGAGGAGGAGGACGGCGGAGGAGGAGGAGGGAGGATGGAGGATGGAGGGTGATGATGATGATGATGAGGAGGAGGAGGAGGAGGAGGAGGAGAAGGAGGGGGAGGGGGGAGGAGGGAGGAGGGAGGATGATGAGGAGGAGGAGGAGGAGGAGAAGGAGGAGGAGGAGGAGGAGGAGGAGGGCCTGGTGGATCGAGCGTCGAGGTCTGGAAGCGCTCTGCGCCTCGTCGACTGGGCCTCCCGGGGCGCCCTGTCGCGACCGGCGGCGGGACATGCGGCATGCGACCGGACCTGCTGCTCGGGGCGTGCGCCCCCAGGGCACGTCCGAGGGTCAAGCAGTGGCGGAGCGTCCCGGCTCGCCCATAGGCCCACCAGAGAATGTTCTGAGAACCTTTTTTGGTCCGCACGGCATGTTCTTCGACACGATCTGGCTGCGACTGCCTTGTTTCAGCACATCGGGGCTATCTTCTAAGAACATGACTTCTGTTCTTAGAACATGCTTAGGTTCTGAGAGCGTGTCGCGGTAGGCCTATAGCCTCTAGGATTGCCCGGACGGTCGGCCCCTGCTCGAGACGTACTGGTCGGGGTGCGCGCCCCCAGGGCAGGTCCGAGGGCAGAGTCGACGCCTCCCGCGTCCTGGCCCTCCCCAGGCCCCCGCGGGCAGTGACAGAATCACGACGGGAGCTTTCGCCACGTTTTCGGCCCCTGGCGGCCCTCACCGGGCCTCGGGGCTCAGGGCGAGAAGCTAGTCTCAGAGCCCCGAATCATCAGGGGTAACTCGGGTCAGGGCTAACTCGGGTTTGCTTTGCGGGATTCCGAACCCGAGTTACCCCGGGCCCGTTACCCTGGATAACTCGGGCGTCCAGAGCCCCAAATCATCAGGGGTAACTCGGGTCAGGGCTACCTCGGGTTCGTTTTCGGGAATCCAAACCCGCGTTACCCCGGACCCGAGTTACCCCAAGGATAACTCGGGTGCCCAATAGTCCTGGGGAAGGGGTCGAGACCTCTGAGGGTCGACGCTGTGAAAAAACTCATGGCGTCGAGGGTCTGCGAGGGCAGACTCGACGCCTCCGGCGTCCTGGCCCTCTGCCCCCCCCCTGGCCTGGCACTCCTGCCTCCGACGTCGTGGCCGCCCTTCCCCAGAGATCCGACGCTCCCCAAAAACAGTTTGAGGAGGAGGAGGAGGAGGAGGAGGAGGAGGAGGAGGATATTGTGGTTGAGCGGCCGTTTTTGGACCGTTTGCGGCCTCTGCATGGGGGCCCCCGCCGGGCCTCGGGAGCGTCGAGGAAACGATCCGGGGCGAAGAGCCTGCCCCGGGGAAGTGGCCCGGACCTCTTGGGGCCCACGCGTCGGCAGATGTCCGTGTCCGATGTCTTGGCCCTTCCGCAGCGGGGGGGCGTGTGTACTCGTCCGCTGGTGGGGCCGACGGTCAGGCGCGCCTCCGGCCCCTCGAGGAGCCGCCGAGGAGCAAGAGCGAACACACACACACACACACACACACATGCATCGAAGACGCCTGCGGCGAATCACCGCCCTCCCCTGCCCTTCCATCTACGCCCGCGTGGCCAAACGTTTGGGCAAAGTTTGGCCCACGCTATTGGACCATGCGTTCCCCCAACCGTTGTGGAAGCCCTTCGGGGAACATGTGGGGAAGGAAGATGACGAGGAGGAGGGGAGGAAACGGGAGAAACATGGGAGAAGGAGGAGGAGGCCTCTTGAGAGCCTCTGGGACCACTCTTCCGGGGCAGCCCCATGAGGAGGCCTCTTGAGAGCATCCTGGGAGCTTGTTGGAGGTCTCTTGGGGGCCTCCTTGGGCCTCTTGCGGGCCTTTGGGGGCTTCTTGAGTGGCCCTTTTGGCTGTCTCACGGCGTTCCTGGCCCGTCTGACGCCGTCGGAAGCCGTCTTGGATGCCTCTCGGAACCGACGCGGGGCCTTTTTTGGAGCGCTTCAGGGCCGTCTTGGAGGCCATCCTGGGCGTCTTGGGGGTCTCGTGGGCCGTCTTGGGGCCCTCCTGGGGTCTTCTTGGAGGCTTTTTGGACCGTCACGGGTTCATCTCGGAGGCCTTTGGGGCCATCTTAGGGTGATCTGTGGGGCCATCTGGGGCCGTCTTGGGCTGTCGGAAGGCCGAAAGAAGCAAGTGGCA
Organism: Prorocentrum cordatum; assembly: GCA_963575745.1. Taxonomy (NCBI): domain Eukaryota; class Dinophyceae; order Prorocentrales; family Prorocentraceae; genus Prorocentrum; species Prorocentrum cordatum. The sequence goes on along the minus strand of CAUYUJ010020726.1, from coordinate 1,188,443 downwards.
AATTCTGTCAAATATTTCAAGAAATCAATGATTTCGGCCTCTTCGCAGTACCTCTCGGGGGCCTCTTGGGCCTTCTTCGGGGCCTCTTGGGCGCTTCTGGGGCCGTCTAGAGCTATCTAGGACCATCTTGTCAGTCTTGAAGGCATGTTGGGACAGTCTTGCAGGCGATCTTGGGGCTACCTTGGGCTCCCTTCTGGCCGTCTTGGCCGTCTCTGAGGCACCTCGGCCGTCAAGGAGGCCATCTCGGGTTCATCTTGAGCGGCAAGACAGACGAGACACGCCCCCAAGCGCGATGGACCGAAGCCCCAGGATGAGCTGTAAAGGGAACCAGTCACCGCCCAGACATTTAGCATGCCGGGTACCCCTGTGGCAAGACCACAGGTCGACTTCACGTAAGAGTGACCTTTCGCCGGAGTGACCTTGGGTGCGGGCTCAGCGGGCTCCCCCCGATCGCCGAGCGCGATGCGGTATAAGCGGCCCGCGCCCTTGGGTTTGGCTCCCCTTCGCCCCCAAAAGCTGCGCACCAAAGGTCACTCTTACCCAGGGTCACTCTTACGTCTAGCCGATTGGGGCCCTCTTGGGGGCCTCTATGGCCGTCTTGTGGCGATCTTGGGGGCTTCTGCGGGCGCCTTGGAGCGTCGGAACTTGGAAAAGTGACGAACCTTGTGGAAACTGAATGATTCTGGCTTCGCGACAAAAAAAAACTCACATGGATTCACGTACGTGGCTGGGGGCGCGTGTGTCGTTTTGTCGCCGCCTTATGGGAGGACGGTCCAGGACGGCAGACCAGGCTGGGAAGCAGGTTGAGAGCTACGGCTTCAGGCGGCCCGGATTAGCAGATCGACCCTGCCAAATCGAGGGTACCCTCGTGTCCTGTGTCTTGCGACCCATGCCTCTTACATTCCTGTGGCAATGTGGCCCTCGGAAGGGTCTTGTGTCCTCTCGCGTGTCCTCTCCAACTAAGTCCGACTGTAGATCGGCTTCAGTCAGGGACCACGGGGAGCCCGATCGTGGCCGAGGCTCGCTGTGACTTGAGAGGCCCTCTCGTTCCGTGCCTTGCGGCCCTCATGGGAGCGTGACGACTGGCACACCGAGGCGTGGCCGTTCTGCGGGGTGACGTTGGTGCGCGGGTCTCCAGCGCGCGCGGGGGGGGGCAATGCCGAGCACACGGGCCGCTGCCAGTACCTGCCCCATCACATATAAGGATCGGCAAGCCGCACACCAAAGGTCACTCTTGCCGAGGGTTCGTCCTTGCGAGTGGCCGACCGCATGAGAAACACACGACAAACAAAAACGACGTCGGTGTGTAAGTCTCTCCCTCCTCGGAGCCCCCCAGAGCCCTGGCGACCTTCCTCCCTCCTCTTCTTCCCTCCTTTTTCCCCGACCTGGCGGAGGGGTTCCCGTTGTGTGTCCCCCTAGGGGGGTCTGGGGGGGGACCCCCCGGGACAGGGCTCCGGACACGCGCAGAACGCCGGCGGAAGACGGCCGTATTTCTGCAGACGCGCTTCCGGGATGCACGGGCGGCTCCAAGAGAGTCCGCAAGATGACCCACGAGGGTAACGAGTCGCCGACTGAGCGGTCAAGATAGCCTAAGATGGGCCCAAGATGGCCCAAGAGGCCGCCAAGACGCCCCAAGAGGCCTCCAATTAGCCACCCAAGAGAGCCCCAAGAGGTGAAAATCAACAATTGTGCGAAGGTTTCTGAAGGATTTTGGACTTCGCGCCTTTTCGGCTTTCCGACGCTCCAAGACGGCCCACGAAGCCTCCAAGACTGCCCCAAGACGGCCCAAGAGGCCCCCAAGAGGGCCCCAAGACTGCCCAAGAGGTTCCCAAGACGGCCCAAGAAGCGCCCAAGACGGTCCAAGAGGGCCCCAAGACGGCACCAAGAGGGGCCCAAGAGCGGGACCAGGAACCGAAAATTCTAGCCTTCTGCCTCAAGAGAGCCCCAGGATGCCCCAAGAGGCCCCCAAGAGGCCCCAAGAAGCGCCCAAGAGGCCCCCAAGAGGCCCCAATAGGCGTCCAAAAAGACCAAATGATGCCCCAAAACTACCCCCAAGAGGCGTCAAAACAATCTCCCAGAAGCTCCCGAGAGACCAACCACGATTATACATATTTCTTCTTCGGACGTCTTCCCCGTCGTCTAATCAAGGCCACAACAGGCCACTCCTTCCTTGTCCCTGCCGCTCTCACCAATCATCCCCACCTCCATTATCAGGTCGGGGTTCGTGGCAATATCAGGTTCTCCTGGCATCCTTCCCCTAACTCGCTGGAAGGGCAGCTGGAGCGAGGCGTGGGGGGGAAGAGAGGAGTCATGGGGCAGGCAAAGCGCCCTCTCGCCACATCTGACATCCTACCCCTCCCACCCCCCCGCCCCCCACTGCGCAGGAACAGCTCCTCCTTCTGTCGTCGCGGTCGTCGTTGTCGTGTCGGTTGTCGTCCTCGCCGTGATCGCCGCCGTCGTCGGAGGCCGCCCTCTCCTCTGCCTGAACCTCGTGCCCATGCGCGAGGCGCGCGCGAGGCCAGCCTAGAACCCCAGGGGCCTGCGCACAGTCGGTTTGCAGTTCTCTTGGTCGGGCGTCGTGTTGGCCCTTGCTGGGTGGCACGGGCAGTGCCTGGCCCGCCGGCTGCTGCTCAGGGCGATGCGGGGGCCAGATTGGGGCCAGAGCGCGCTGGGAGTCCGGGCGACGTCCTCGGGCGGAGAGAAGGGGCGCACACTTTGCTCTCGCCAGCGGCTGGGTGGCGACACCGTCGCTGTGCGCCAAGCCGGGACACGCTTCGGGCGAAGTGCCACCTGGCGTATAGCGTGTAGCAGACGGGCGGACCAGTCACGCGCAGGAGGACCGCAGACACGGATGCACGAGGAGGAGGAGGAGGAGGAGGAGGAGGAGGAGGGGGAGGAGGAGGCCAAAGCGCTCGTACAAAGGCACGCAGGAGGCAGAAAGGGGGCTCACTCAGCCGAGAAGCCGCCGCGCAGGACCCCTAGCTCCCCCCTCTCCTGCTGCGCCTCGAGCCGCGCCCGCCAGCAGCCACTCTGAGCCGAGCCGCTGCGCCCGAGGCCGCGGCGCGGCTGCCCGCGGCTGCCCGCGCCCGTCGCGGCGCGGCGCCACGCCGCACCGCCGCACCGCGCCGCGGTTGCCCGCGCCAGAGCCGCGCCGCGGCCGCGCCCGCGCCGCGCCCGCCGCGGCGCGCCGCGACGGCCCGGCCCGCGCGCCCGCCGATGGCGCTCCGCCGCGGCCCTCGCGGCCGGCCGGCGCTCTGCGCGCTCGCGGGCGGGCGCTGCGGCGGCCTGCTGGCGGCGGCCCTCGCGCTCGCGGCGGCCGCGCGGGCGGGCCCGCGGCTCGAGGGCGCCGTGCTGGCCCGCGGCGAGGGCCCGCGGCGGCCGCCGCCGTGGCGCGCGTTGCGAGCGGCGCTGGGAGCGGCGCCCCTGCCGGTGGTGGGCCTGGACTGCGAGTGGCGGGAGGTTCGGCTGTGCGGAAGCTCAGAGGTCTCCTCTCCGACTCCTCCTCCTCCTCCCTCCTCCTCCTCCTCCTCCTCCCTCTCCTCCTCCTCCTCCTCCGCCCCTCCTCCTCTCCTCCTCCTCCTCCTCCTCCACCTCTCCTCCTCTCCTCCTCCTCCTCCTCCTCCTCCTCCTCCTCCTCCTCCTCCTCCTCCTCCTCCTCCTCCTCCACCGTCCTCCTCTTCCTCCTCCCCTCCGTCCTCCCTTTTCATTTCCCCTCCTACCAAGAGATACGACGCTCCAACAAAAATGGAGCGGGCGGTCTGGGGCCATTTTCGGACTCTGGGGGCCCTCGCCGGGCCTCGGGAGCGTCAACAAACGATTCGGGGCGAAAGACCGGCCCCAGGGGAAGTGGTACGGACCTCGGGGCCGGGGGCCCTCGCATCGAAAAATATGGAGCAGCCGGATGTCTGGGGGGGGGGGGCGTTCCGAAAAGGGCCTCGCCTTCGAGGGTCGAAGGAGCTGCCATCCCTTCCGCGGCGGAAGGCGGCAGAAGGTCGGCGGAAGTAAAACGAGGTCGCCTCCGGCGGAAGGCTGGCGGAAGGCTGGCGGAAGGCGGCGGAAGTAAAAAGTCGACCCCTCAAGAGATGACAGCATTTTTTTGGTTCAGCTTTTCCGGCATCCGCCATGTGGTGCGGGCCACAGGTCCCCCCCCACCCCCCGCAGTGGTCACATCACGCCTGGTTTCCCCCCCCCCGTGGGCGTTCCCCCCCCCCCCCCCCCCGAAGCCGCGCACCAAAGGTCGCTGTTGCCTTGGGGTCACCCTCCTGTGCGGCCGAAAGGTGGGCTTCCGAGACAGGAACGCGGGCGCGGACGTCGTGCAGGTCGCGCCCACGGCCGCGCTGGCGGACGCGGCGGTGTTCCATTGCGAGAACTTCGCGGTGCCCGCGCCACTCGCGGAGCTGCTCGCGGACCCTGGCGTCCTGAAGGTTGTCCACGGCGTCATGGACGCGAAGGTGCTCTGGCGCTCCGGCGTGCGGCTTCGCGGCAGCGTGGACCTCCAGCGGGTCGAGCGCTTGCTGGGGGGGAACTCGGGAGAGGAAAAGGTGCCGATGCCGCTGCTCGTCCTGGAAGGTCCTCGTCGCCACGGCTGGATTATCCTGGGAAGGCTGGTCAGAGCGCATCTCGGGAGAGGCCTGGGGAGCAGCAGTAGCTATCGGTTCCTCGTGGTCCCCCCAGGAACGGCACCAGCCTGGCCAAGATGTACCAGCGCCTGTGCGGCAAGACGCTGTCGAAGGTGTTGCAGAGGAGCGACTGGGGAGCCGAGCAGCTCTCCCAGGAACAGGTCGAATACTCGGCGCGTGACGCGGTGGCCGCGCTGGAGATCATGCACTCTTTCAAGGACCGCTGGATGCCCCGCGCAGCCGACGTCGGCAGTTTCGCTCGGATGTTCGAGGACTCTTTCGAGGTGGACGAGGATGGAGACCTCCAGCGTGCCGAGCTGTCCGATGCCAGGGCCAGGGTGCTGGGTCAGCAGGACCTCCCAGGGCCGACGAGGCGGGCGGTGCTCGAGAGCAAGAGTGGCAGAGACGGCGGCGGGGGTCGCTGGGCCCGAGCGCGGACCAAGCGGGCCGCCGTCAAGTTCTACGCTGTCGCCGCCGGGCACGTCCCCGGGGTCTACAGCACGCGGGAGGAGTGCAGGGCGCAGTGCGAAAATTTCTACGGGGCCAGGTACAAGAGCTTCACGACCCGGGGGCAGGCTGAGGCTTTTGTGATCGATCACGGCTGACCTGCGAGACGAGACAGGGAAGAAGAAACGATCTGCAGTCCAGCTCAATCTCCTCCGTCTTGGCCCCTCGCCCATCTTCCTTCTCCCCGTCCCTGGCGCTGTCGCTGTGGATCGGTTTGCCCACGAAGACTGCTGAGACTCTCGCACGTCTCCGCCAACACCAACCGACCAGGGGACGGGAAGAAGACCAAGAAGTTGATGTAGTAGATCAGAGAAGAGGGGCCGACCGAACTCCGTCGGCCTCACACACCTCATTCACTTCGAGACTCAAGTTGAGAGAGGAGGGCAGGGGAAGGGAGAAAGGTTTGAGACGAGGAGGAGAAGGGGGACAAAAAGGGGGGAGGTGGAGGGGGAGGTGGGTAGGCGGAAGGGAGGAGGGGAGGAGAATGGGGGAGGTGGAGGGGGAGGTGGAGAATTAGGCGGAGGGAAGGAGGGGAGGAGGGCGGGAGAACGCAGGACCGGAAGACGAATGGAGGCAAGGTCGGGGCGGAACGAAGGAGGAGGGAGGGAGGGGCGGAGGCGAACGGGGCGCAGGAGCAGAACAGAGCCAGGGAGGAGGTGGCAGGAGGGCGGAGCGAGGGGGGAGGAGCGCCGGGGAGGGGCATGTAGGAGGGGCAGGGCGCGAGGATCTGCACGCGGGGCCTGCTCGATGGGCCGTGGCCCGCCCCCCTCCGGCCCGATGCCGTCGGGTGGCCGGGGCGGCGTGGGGCCCGCGGGAGCGGCTGGCGCCCTCGCCCCGGTCGAGCCGCCGAGCCGTGCTCCTCGCGGACCGGCGGGGCGGTCGTCGTGTGACTGTGCGGTGCTCGGGGAGCAGAACACGGTATAACCATAGATGTTCGACGCTCCGAGCGGCCCCCCCCTTTGCGGGGGCGGCAAAGAGGGGGGTGATGACTAGGAGGGGGTGGATATCATGGCGTGGGCCATGATATCGCCCCAGATTTCATGGCGCCTCTTCTTGTTTCATTACGTCCCTGGTCCCCCCGCTGGGCCGCGCAACATGCCGCCGGTCATGATTTGCACCCCCCCTCTTGGGCACCCCTCTCTTGGCCGCTCCCGACCTTTGCGGCGCTCCTCGCGCCAGGGAGGGGGGCCCACCGCAGATCCCAGAAATCCGCGCGGCCTCTCGACGGCTGTGTTTTTTGTTCTCTGGCTTTGCCCTCGCGGCCTCCGTCTCCTCCGGCCGAAAAAATATCTGGCCAAGCCGTGGGTAGCCTGCCTGGCCAGAGGCGCGGGCGCCTGCACGCCCATCTCAGACCCCCGACGTCATAATTTGTTCTTAACGTCGGCCCTCAAGGGTCTCTCCTTGCTGATGGCGGCCTCCGCCTTCATCTGGTCTGCGATGTACTCCGGCAACTTCGGTGAGATGCAAAGGTGGACCTTTGAGACGCCTGCGCCGAGGAAGTAACTGGTCTCAGGCGAGCTGGAGGAACCAGCTGCGGCGCCGCCTCTGGCCGCGGCCTTGGCCTTGGGAGCTGCGCCGCTCGGAGGCGCCGATCGCGTCTCGTACACCCGCTCCTCCAGGAGCTGGAGCTGGCGGGCGACGATGTCGAACGAGGCCATCTCAGCGATCTGCAGCTGGTCGTACACGACGGCGAGGTCCAGGACGCGGCAGAGGGTCTCGTGGAGCTTCGCGTACTCGTCCTCGTCGGGCAACGCCATAGAGGTGAGCCACCTCTGGCGCCACGCTGTGGGCGTACCCGCCATCGTCGACATGAAGGACAGGCACCAGAGGAGGGTACGCGGCACTTGCACGGGCCAGCCCTGCACAGGCGTCTCCGAGAGGGCGTTGACAGTCTCACTGAGCCTCCTCTCGCGCTCGCCCCTCGGGTTGAGCTGCATCGGGAGGACCCCGAAGTCTCCGACGGGGGCGGGCGCCACAGGGGCGGCAGCGGGAGGCGCAGCCTCCACTGCAGGAGCTGGCACCAGCGGCAAGGCCCCCACGGGCCCAGGCGGGACGGCTCCCAGCGCGGCGGCCAGCGCAGCGACGCCAGGGGCGACGCCAAGAGGGGCCGCCGCGGCGGCCGCGGCCGCAGGGGGCATCGCCAGAGGGGCCGCGGCCCCCGCAGGCGGCGCCGCCCCTGCCCCGCCAGGAGGTGGCGGCAGGGCCGCAGGCGGCAGGGCGGCGGCCGCCGCAGGGTCCGCCAGCGGGAAGGGACCAGGCGGGGCGCCCGCCACGTTACCCGCCGCGAGCGCCAGCGGCAGAGGGTTAGCAGGTCTCGGGTAACCTGCGGCCACCGAGCGAGCGACCGCCGCCCACAGCTCCGCGGCCGTCGGGAGGCGGCGGAAGCGGTGCACAGCGACGCCCGCCAGGGCTGGCGGCGTGTCGCCCTGGCCCGCAAGCGGCAGGATGGCCCGCACGTCGGGGCCGACGACGATGGGCTCGTCGTAGTCGTCGAAGTCGGGAGTGAGGATGTAGGCGAGGCCCCCGTTGACGCCGAGCACGAGGCGCTCGTGCCAGAGGGGCACGCCACCGACGCGGTAGCGCAGCACGTGGAAGCTGCCCGCCATCACTGCAACGCTGGGGCGCGTGCTCGAGCGTCTCGGACCTGCTGAGCCGCGAGGGCGGCGATGTCGATGCCGTCAATGATCTCCACCAAGGCGGGCGGCTGGTGGGCCGAAGGCCTGAGAAGCCGCCGCGCCGCCCAAGCGCCTCCCACGGTCCCGACGGCGAGGCCGACGGTCAGCGCGGCCACCGCGTAGGCCGTGACGAGGCCCAGGCACGAGGGCTCGACCACGTGCCCGCCCGCACCCGCGCAGACGCAGGCGGGGCAGGAGAAGGTCGAAGGCGCGGGGCAGGCCAGCTGCGGCGAGCAGGCCCCGCAGCTCGGCGCGGCGGCCCGCGCCACGACTGTGGCCCCCAGCGCCTGCGCCCCGTACCTCAGGACGTCCGCCGCATGGTGGGCGAGGTCTTGCATCCCTGAGCAAGACCCTGAGAGACTTGAGAATGGAAGCGCGGCCCGAAAGAAAGCCACAAATAGCCGCGGGCAGAAATGATGATGATGATGCCGAGGATGAGGAGGACGAGGAGGAGCAGGACGACGAGGAGGAGGAGGAGGAGGAGGAGGAGGACTCGCTTGAACGAGGAGGGTCGCGGACATTACTCTTTACCAGGTTTCGTAGGCCTCCCCCCTTCCAGCGGGCCCCCGCCAGAGCGAAGAGGGTATCAACAACCCGTACTATTTACAAGGCTTCGTTTCCTGAGCACCTGTCCTCCCTCCTCCTTTCTTTCGTCAGCCCTTTCGTGCGTACTTACTCGTTCGATGAGCTTCTCCTTTAATTTTTGTTATGTGGGGAACTGCGTTTGCATAATTTTACAATTGATTGGACTGCAATCGATTCCACTGGGTTTGCACTTGATTGGCTTGCAACCGATTGGATTGCAACCGCTGGGGGGGCGCACAGGGCAACGACGAGGAGGCGGCGACGGGACGGTGACGGCAACGAGCAAGGAACCGCCAGACCGACCCTCAGGCCAAGACGACGGGCGGCGACGACGCAGCAAGGGGGGGCGACGGCAAGGACGGAAAAACCAGACCGCCCCTCAAGCCCAGACGACGACGGGCGGCGACAGGGCGGCAACGGCGAGGAGGAGAGAGCCGCCAGACCGCCCCTCAGACGACCCAGCTAATACTAGGAAAGAAGAGAGAAGGCCCCCTAAGTGCAAGCACTGTTTGGGAAATGTCATGATGTTCAATGTCAATGATGTTTTTCATCCGGTGCCAGTGCTGGCGCCGGGCCGGTGCCGGTGCCGGTGCCGGTGCGGTTGCGGGTGCGGGTGCCAGTGCCGGTGCTGGCGCCGGCGACGGCGCTGGTGCCCGTGCCGGTGCCGGTGCCGGTGCCGGTGCCGGTGCCGGTGCCGGTGCCGGTGCCGGTGCCGGTGCCGGTGCCGGTGCCGGTGCCGGTGCCGGTGCCGGTGCCGGTGCCGGTGCCGGTGCCGGTGCCGGTGCCGGTGCCGGTGCCGATGCCGGTGCCGGTGCCGGTGCCGGTGCCGGTGCCGGTGCCGGTGCCGGTGCCGGTGCCGGTGCCGGTGCCGGTGCAGGTGCCGGTGGGCGAGAATCGTTCTATAGTGTGCGGGGGCGCCAGGTCAGTAGGACGCCTTCGGGGTTCCAGTCTGCCAGGACTCCTCGGGCAATGGAAACATCATAACTGAAAGGTTATCAATATTTTCGACCTCTGGGGGCCCTTCCTGGGGCCTCGCCGCAAGGCTCGCGAGGAGCGGGCCTTGCGGGCGCCATGACGCCTGGGAACTTCAGGCCTGGCTGTGGGGCGCGCCACAGTGGCGCCAGCCAGGCTCATTGCCCCCTCGCTGCACACCCCCATCGGCAGCGAGACGTCTTTCCCCTCCACCCTCTACCTGTGGAGCGAAGATCGGGCACTTCATCCATGGGCGGATCGGCCCGCAGACGGGTCGCCAGAGGAGCTGCTTGGCGTGAGTGGTACAACGACGCGGTGCCCACTCTCAACGACATGTACCACTGCGACCCGAACGATGTGATCGGCCCGCCTCCTGGTCTTCCCCCACGCGCTCGTAGTGACGCTGGGGAGTATCTTGCTCAACAGTATCGCGATTTTGAACTACCTCCTGGCTATTCTGAATCTCCCCAGAGATGCGAGGCAGCCCTCGCAGAGTTGCTCGCATCGGCGCCTGGGTACTCTGGAGAGTCTCGGGTAAGACCCTACAACAAGGAGCTCGTCTCCTGGCCGAAGCACGTGGCCCCCGTCCCGACGGCCGACCTCGTGTCTGAAGCTGATCGTTCTATGTTGTTAGGGTGGAGGCATCAAATGCTACGTGACCCTGCTGATGCAGCTGCTCTCAGGAAGGACTCGGGACTGGGGTCGCCCTATGTGGACCCACGCCTTCGGTTTCGGCCTCGGGAGTACGCTGATTTTCTGCTACGCCTGGACCAGGCTGGCATGCTTGAGTGGGATGTCGCCGATCGTCGGGCTACCTTTTTTATTGGCTTTTTCTTCGTCGAGAAGTCCAACGGCGTCAACCTGCGGCTCGTGTTCGACACGCGGGTGGCCAACATGTCCTTCTCGGTCCCTCCTTCTACGAGATTGCCGACTCCGTCGGCGTGGAGCGCACTCGAGGCCGACCGCGACTTCTACGTGGCCCAGGGGGACATTCAGTGCGCATTTTACCATATGAAGCTTCCGCCACATCAGCATCGATATTTTTCTCTGCCCGTCGTCCCGAATCGGTGCTTGGGCTTCAAGCGGCTCAACGGCGTGGGCATCGGGGCGGACGCCTTTCTGCAGCCGTTCGTCTCCGTCATGCCGATGGGCTGGTCATGGGCCCTCCACTTCTGCCAGTCCGCCCTGACCACGGCCATCCTCGACTCGGGGATCGACGAGGGCTCCGCGCTGGTGGACGGCGCCGCCGTCCCTCCGCTGCGGAAGGACTCCGACGTCATCGGCGCAGGTTACGTTGACAACTTTGCCACCGTGTCCCTTGACCCCGAGGTGGCCACTTCGGCCTGCCAGGCCATGCGCGACGTGCTCGTGTCGAGGGGCCTGCCCGTCGACGAGTTCGCCCCCGCTGCCAAGCGCGTGGTCTTCACTGGCTTGGACATCCTCGGCGACGTCGGCGTCGTCCGCTGTAAGATCGACAGGCTCTGCCGGTTGCGTCAAGCCTTGCTCGGTCTACTGAGACGCGGCTTTGCATCGCCCTTGGCCTTGTCAGCAGTGGTGGGTCACTGCGCGTGGGGTATGATCACCAACAGACCCATGCTGTCGGTCTTCAACTCAGTCTACCGCTTCATGGGCCTGGGCTCGCGAGTGGGCGCGCCGCTGTGGCCGTCGGTTATCGCCGAGCTGCGCGCGGCGGCCGCCCTCCTACCGCTATGGTGGGCCGACGTCAGAGCACAGTGGTCGGCGACTACCTGCTGCAGCGACGCCCCCCCCTACGGCATCGGGGTCTGCCGCAAGACCGTCGACCGGGAGGTGGCCGCGGCCGCTGGGCGCTTGTCTGAGAGATGGCGCTATCGGTTCTCCGACGCCGTGCACGCCCGTGCCCGCGCGCTCGGGATCGAGCCTCGCTCTGTGTTAGAAGCTACCGTGGACAAAAATTGCCTCGAAGAGTGCCGCCTCAGTACGAAGCCTCCTAGGATCCCTGGAGGCCCTCCGTCTACGGCATCATCGCGACATCAACCTGCTGACGCTGCGTCTCTCGACGGCTTCGATGAGGTTCCCGACTCGATCACGGCTTCCGACGGCTGGGCCACGATACACAGTTCGCGTCATTCAAGGTTCGGCTTGGACATTATGCGATACGAGGCGGAGGCTCTCGGGTTTGCGATGCGACACTCGGCTCGGTCTGGACGGCTTCGTCATCATCGCATCCTGTTCACCGTTGACAATTTGGCTCTAGCTCTTGCCGCTGGCAAGGGCCGTTCTGGCGCCCGAGGCCTCCGCGACCCTCTACGCCGACTATGTGCCCTGTCGGCGGCCACAGGCATCCGCCACGCCATTCGGTGGTTCCCCAGTGAGAGCAATGCCGCGGACTCGCCGTCCAGGACAGGCTTCTTTGTCGGGCCGACCTTCGAGGAGCACCAGGCCTCTGCATCCCAAACTTCGAGGGCATCGGACCACGCCGCTGGCGGAGCGGAGGACCAGGTCCCATCCTGGGCCCGTGCTGATCGCACGAGGGGCCCTGTCGGTGCTGGAGTCGGCCGCCGCGTCGGACACGACCATGGCCAACTACTGGGATGCCGCAAAGAAGTTCGAGGAGTGGTGCCGCTCGACGCCCCAGACGTTCGCCGCGACGGAGGAGGTCGGTGTCATCCTAGCTACCTACTTCGTGAACCGCTTTCTGGACGGCTTCGGCAGTGCCACGGGCCGTGTGCTCATGCCCGCTCTGAAGCACTACCTACCCGCGATCCTTGCTGGCAGCGACCCGTGCCCACGGGCGGCTCGCGCCTTGACAGGCTGGCGGGAGCTCGTGTTCCCACTGACGCGACTCCCTCTACCTCGAGCGGCGATGGCATCCGTCGTGGGCGTCCTGATAGCGTGGAAGCTCTTCGACGCGACTCTGTTCATCGGGCTGATGTTCGACACCTACCTGAGGCCAAGCGAGGCCCACCGCCTTACGGTGAGGAGCGTGATGCGACCTCGACCCGTACACGACGAGGGCCCGACCGACGACCTTTGGGCCCTCTCCCCCGACGCGGTGCGGGGCATGTTCCGTCGAGCAGCAGCCGCCCTCGGTCTGGAGATCGAGTTCATTCTCTACTCGCTTCGTCATGGGGGTGCGTCCGACGACCTGCTGTCGCTCAGGCGCACGACGAACGAGGTCAAGGACGGCGGCCACTGGATGACGGACCAGATCCCTCTCCGCTTCGTGAAGCGGGCCCGCATGCAGCAGCGGATCGTCAACCTAGGCCAGACCGTCGTCAAGTTCAACGAGCAGGTGGACTGGCAGAAGAACGACCTCATCCTCCTGACCGCGGCCTCGAGCGTCTTCCCACGGCAGGTGCCGCTGGCAGTGACGCCGACGCCGCCTGCGGTCAGGCCGCCGCCTCCACCGATCGCTGCACGGTGGGCCTTCGCCTGACGCGCCTGCGGCGCGCTGCCAGGCGGGCTTCTACGAGAAGCAGGTACTGCCCCGCGCTGGTGCTCGGCTGTGACGGAGGGGCAACCCGCGCCTTGCAACGGATGGGCTTCGGCGTCGTGCGCCTCGACACGAGTCGCCACCCTGGGGGCGACATCACCGATCCCGCAGTGATGCGGCGCGTTTTAGGCTGGATTCGTTATAACTGCATCTCCTGCGTGTGGGTGGAACCCGACACCGCCACCTGGCTTCGTCATTCCCCTGCTGTTCGTTCTAAGCTGTATCCTCGCGGCCTCTCGACCCTGACCAACTTTAAAGCTCGATCTGTTTACATCGCCAACCTTTTCCAGGATCAGTACTTGCACGTCCTGTCTGAATGGTGTGGGAAGAAAGTGCCCGCCATATTGTGCCACCCCGACGCGTCTTTTATATGGGATGGCCGTGCGTGCACCTCTCTTGTGAGCCAGAGTTATTCTTCGACTGTTTTCGACTCTTGCATGTACTCTGGCCGCGTCAGAAACAGATTTCGACTTGTTGGCTGGAACGTGAAAGGTATTGATAGGCTATCCCTGACCCGTTCACCTGGCGCCTCGCCGTGCCGTCGCACTCGGAGGCGACATCTCGACGAGCTAGGCATCCCATCGTTAGACCGTCAGATGCGCAGCTCTGCGCGCCAGCCTCCTGCCTGTATACTACGATGCGCATGTGAAATGATGGCCAACAGTGTCGATAGCCTCCGATATGTCTCCCGACTATCTAGATGTGTGTGAGTTGTCGTTCAAGGTTTGCGGCTTGCAGCCAGTGTCTTGGACTAGCCATCATACCTGGTGCTGGCCCCTGCGGCATCAGATTTCGTGTCCTCGCCTGGCGCCCCTTTGCGCAAAAAGAATCGTCTGGCCACGGAGTCGTCCACATTATGCTGCCCGCGGCTATTTGTGGCTTTCTTTCGGGCCGCGCTTCCATTCTCAAGTCTCTCCCTCCCCCCCTTTGTTCCCAACTCAAGAATGTTTCTTCGGCCTGGTGCTGGCCCCTGCGGCATCAGATTTCGTGTCCTCGCCTGGCGCCCCTTTGCGCAAAAAGAATCGTCTGGCCACGGAGTCGTCCACATCATCATCATCATCATCATCATCATCATCACCAGCATCATCGTCGTCATCATCAGCATCATCAGCAGCATCGTCGTCACCCCGTCGTCGTCGTCGTCATCATCAGCATCATCGTCATCATCATCATCAGTATCAACATCATCAACATCATCATCCTCATCGTCAGCATCATCGGCATCATCATAACCATCATCATCATCATCCATCATCATCATCAGCATCATCATCATCGCCAGCGTCATCGTCATCATCATCGTCGTCGTCGCCACCATCGTCATCAGCATCATCGTCATCATCATCAGCATCGTCATCATCATCATCACCATTACCGTCCTTGGCATCATCATCGTCCGCATCATCGTGGACGTCATGATCATCATCATCGTCTTCATCATCATCAACAGCACCAGTAACGTCAGCATCAGCAGCAGCATCGTCATCATCACCAGCATCTGCATCATCATCCTCGTCGTCGTCGCCATCGTTGTCATCATCGTCATCGTCATCATCATCATCGTCATCATCATCAGCATCATCATCATAATCACCGTTATCGCCATCGTCATCGTCCATCACCATTATCGCCATCGTCATCGTCATCGCGAACAGCAGTATAACCATCGTCATCACCATCATCATGATGAAGCCTTCCTCATCGCAGAACTCCCCCTCCTCCTCACCCTCCTCAGTGGGAGGAGTAGGACGTGAGATGGATAGGTAATGTTGTCCCCTCCTCCTCACCCATGTCAGTGGGAGGGGCACGAAAACATTTAAATAGTATGGGTTTCCGATACCCTCCTCGCTCAGACGGGGCCTCCCTGGAGAGGTGGTAGGGGCACGAAACCATGTAAATTGCATGGTTTTCCGATACCCTCCTCGCTCAGGCGGGGCCTCCCTGGAGGGGTGGGAGGGGCACGAAACCATGTAAATAGCATGGGTTTCCGATACCCTCCTCGCTCAGGCGGGGCGTCCTTGGAGAGGTGGGAAGGGCACGAAACCATGTAAATAGTATGGGTTTCCGATACCCTCCTCGCTCAGGCGGATGGAAAGGGCACGAAACCATGTAAATAGTATGGGTTTCCGATACCCTCCTCGCTCAGGCGGGGCCTGCCTGGAGGGGTGGGAGGAGCACGAAACCATGTAATCTGTATTAATTTCCGAGACCCTCCTCGCTCAGGCAGGGCCTCCATGGAGAGGTGGGAAGGGCACAAAACCATGTAAATAGTACGGGTTCCCGATTCCCTCCTCGCTCAGGCGGGGCCTCCCTGGAGGGGAGGGAGGGGCACGAAACCATGTAAATAGTATGGGTTTCCGATACTGTCGTCGCTCAGTCAGGCGGGACCTCCCTGCTGGAGGGGTGGGATACCCTCCTCGCTCAGGCGGGGCCTCCCTGGAGAGGTGGGAAGGGCACGAAACCATGTAAATAGTATGGGTTTCCGTTACCCTCCTCGCTCAGGCGGGGCTTCCCTGGAGGGGCGGGAGTGGCAATGCTGGGAGGCGGGAGGCGGGAGGGAGAAGGAGAGGATGTTCTGGGAAAACAAGAACCCGCACCAGCACCGGCCACCGGCACCAGCACCGGCACCGGCACCGGCACCGGCACTGGCACCAGCACCGGCTACGGGCCACCGGCACCGGCCACCAGCACCGGCACCGGCACCGGCACCGGCACCGGCACCGGCACCGGCACTGGCACCGGCACCGGCACTGGCACCGGCACCGGCACCGGCACCGGCACCGGCACCGGCACCCGCACCAGTGCCCCGCACCGGCACCGGCACCGGCACCGGCACTGGCACCGGCACCGGCTCCGGCACCGGCACCGGCACCGGCACCGGCACCGGCACCGGCACCCGCACCCGCACCGGCACCAGCACCACTGCCCCGTGTTTAGTCAGAATCGAAAATCGGTTTTGGCGGGTCGGCGTCGGCAGGGTGGGGGGCCAGCTGGTAGGGTCGGCAGGCGTGATCGGCAGGGCCGTGGTCGGTCGGGTGGCCTAGGGTCGGCAGGGTAGGTGGTCGGTTCGCATAACGCCAAGAATGCGTGGCCAGCGCTGAGGCTGGAGAAAGCAAAACCGCATGTACGCCCACTCGCTGGCTTTACTCCTTTTCCTACCACCGTGTATTTTCCTTTTTTTGTCGCCCTGACACATCTGGGTGGAGGAACAATTGCAGATTCATAGCAATTCCTCATCTGACATGTTGCCACCAACCATCTAGCTGGCTGGCCGCTGCTGCACACTGAGCCTTCGTAGCCCGCCAGTTAGCACCCTGCCAAACTTAATCCCACCAGCCCTCTGGGCGCAGGTGGTCTAGGGCGTTTCTTTTTCCAACGTTTCTTCCCAAGCTCGGGAGGCTTACCCCCCCCCATCCATGCGTTTGTGCGGGGGAGGGGGGGGCGACCCATAGCAGCGCCCAAAATGGCCTAATTTGGCTCTAAGAGGGCATCAGAGAGCGCAAGATGGCCCCCAAGATGGCCCAATATAGCGGTCGATGGGTCAAGATAGTTGCCGACACACGTTCAAGAGGCCTCAAGACGGCCCCAAAACTGTTCCAAGTGTTGTCAGAGGCTTCTGAGGACCACCCCAAGAGGCCACATCTTTCAAACACCCAAGGAACACCATTGTTTTGCCTTCTCGCTTTTTCGCTTCCGATGGGCTCTTCAGGCCTCAAGATGGCCCCAAGACAACCCAAGATAGGGGTCCAAAAGGGCCCCAAGGCGGCCCCGAGAGCGCCCAGGAGTGTTCCAAGAGCGGGCCAAGAGGGCCCCAGGACGACACTTTTCGAGCATCCGACGGGGGGTCGGAATTATAGACCACCTTCTTTTTGAGCGAAGGGGTCCAAGACGGCCCCAAAAGGCCCCTCAGGCATTCCAGAAGAGCTCCAAGAAGGCCCCCAGACCCCCCAGAAGAGCTCCAAGAGCGCCCCAAGAGAACCCCAGGAGGGCCCCAAGACGCCCCAAAGGAGCCCCAAGAGGGCTCGAAGACGGCCCTGAGAGGACCTCAATGAGAGCACCAAGAGAGAGCTTCAGGAGGGCCCCAAGGCTCCAAGAGAACCCCAAGACAGCCCCAAGATGGCTCCAAATTTCGAAACGCACGCGAGCTTAAGATACAAAACAGTGCAACAGCCATTACGAGTCATCGAAACACCCCATCACCCCTCATCGAAGCACCATCGTAGTTTGCACCGATGTCCATCTTAAACTTCAATGCGGGAAACTATGTGCGATCCTTGTTTTCCCGAAGACGGCTGCACGACTACATGCGTCCTGTCGTTTCTGGATGGGCTGGTGGGGATACGCGAAGCGTCAATAATGTATTCACCCAATCATATGTACAGCCAGCCTCACATTCGCATTCAAAAGAGCAGGCCAATCCGGCGGTGAGGAGGAATGCACCAATGCCGAGGATGACGAGAAGGAGGAGGAGGAAGAGGAGGAGGAGGAGGGAGGAGGAGGAAGAGGAGGAGGAGGAGGGAGGAGGAGGAGGAGGAGGAGAAGGAGGAGGAGACGGAGGAGAAGGAGGAGGAGGAGGAGGAGGAGGAGAAGGAGGAGGAGGAGGAGGAGGGAGGGGGAGGGGAGGTGGGGAACGGCTCCTGTCCCAAGATTGGCTCACTTGCGGCACGTATTGGCGACAACCCGAATGCCGAGAGCCACATCTTACATGGTGGGCCGCGTCGTAACCCGTCAGCCCAATCCCTCGCCCGCTCGCGCAACGTGCGTCCCCCCCCGATTTCCGTTGAGAATTGGACAATTGGAGGGCGCACGTAGGCGAGCGGGCGACGGGAGGGGTTGAAAGGTTACAATGCGCCCCGAGCCTCGCTCCAGGTCGTGTCTATGGCTTCCTTCCCATTCTTGCTATCGACGTTGCTGACGTTTGATCGCTGACGTTTGATCGCTGGCTATGTCCTTCCCATTCTTGCTGTCGACGTTGCCTCCCGTCTACGACGAGCTCCTCCTCCTCCTCTTCCTCATCCTCTTCCTCCTCCTCCTCCTCGGCGCCGGGGGCGCCGCCGGGGGCGCTGGCGGGGGCCGCCCGGGCGGTCCGGGGGCGACGCCAGGGGCGTCGGCAGGATGTTGAGACCGCTGTGCCCTGCCTCCTCGCCCTCATCTCCTTCTACATCCTCCTCATCCCCATCCCCCTCTCCTTCTCCTCCTCCTCCTCCTCCTCATCATCATCATCATCATCATCATCATCATCATCCTCCTCCTCCTCCTCCTCCTCACTCCTCCTCCTCTTCCTCCTCCCTTTCCTCCTCCTCATCCTCCTCTTCCTCGTCATCCTCCTCATTGTCCTCCTCATGATCATCGTCCTCCATTTGCCTCCTCATCATTATCATCCTTCTCGTCCTCCTTGTCCTCGCCCTGATCGACCCTCGTCATCCTCATCTTCATCCTTCTCCTCCTCCTCCTCCTCCTCCTCCTTCTCCTTCTCTCTTCTCCCCCCTCCTCCTCATCCTCCTCCCCCCCCTCTTCCTCCTCCTCCTCCTCCTTCTCCTCGTCGTCCTTCTCCTCATCCTCCGCCTGGGTGGCGCGCGGAAGCCAGCTGGGATTGCAGTGGGAGGTCGGCCACGAGAGACTTCCCACGAGAACCTTGGCCTTGAACAAAAAAACCTTTCGAAGACCAGGACGCCCAGGGCACCCTCGAGGAGGGGGGGGAGGAGGAGGGGCCACCCTAAAACCTTTCGAAGGACAAGAAGCTCAGGGCATACTGGAGGGAAACGGGGCATTTCATGGCCTGGGCCCCCAGTCCACACCCAGGCCTTGCCATCGCTCGCGGGGGGGGGGGGGCAGGGGAGAGACGCGCCGCCAGCCAGCCAGTCCAGTCTTGGGCCCAGGATTGCCTGGCCAGGATCGGTGTGATTGGGCACCACGTCGACGACGACGATGGCGACGTCGGCGACGAGGAGGAAGCGGAGAAGGAGAGGGAGCAAAGGAGGAGGTCTTTCAGACCTACTATGCTTGCTCCAGCGCAAGCCTCATTGATAGTGCAGTCAGCTGCTCGACCCAGCGAGCTGCTGGATCTTCGTTCACACGGCGCCCCGCGCTGCCGGACACTGTCCTTCTTCCTCATCCTCCACATCTTCCTGATCACTCTCCTCATCGTCTCCGCCTCCCTATCCTCCTTCCTCCTCTTACTCCTTCCTCATCCTCCTCGCGTTCACCCCTTGCTGGGTGAACATGCCCGGCGGGACCGGGAAATCCCGGCCTAAGCACTTGAGCATCTCGCTGAAGACACGCACGAACACCGTCACCGTGAACGCGTTGCCACACATGAGCCTCATGTCGCGCTCCGTCACGCCGTCTGGGCGCTTGAGGCGCAACCGCGGCACCCCCTGGAGCCGGAACATCTCCGGGCCCAACAGCTTACGCCCACGGCTGGGCAGGGAGGAGGAAGCGAAAAACAGAATCACACCAGCCCTCTGGGCTTAAGAGAGGGGCTTGCCCCTCCCCTTTGCCCCCTCTCTATCTAAGGCCTGGACTGGAGGAGACGGCTCAATGATGGCTTCCAACGTGCTACAATAAGCTCCAAGACAGCTCCAAGTTCCAAAGGACCACGGGACTCTTCGACGATTTTCCAACCAGTACGCCAAACCAATCCACCACCGTGCCTGCGGCACGTTGAGGCGTGGAAGAATGCCAGCGGTTTCCTGGCAGGGTTTCTGTAGTCTTCTGAGGGGCCGCCCACTCGGCGTCCGGCGAGATGTGACTGCACCACCCCGTACTCCCGGGGGGCACCTGGGCGGCCACAGTGCCTCCCCGGGACTCTCCCAGTCTTCCACGACGGCTCAGGAAGCCCACCCAGGCCACCAAGATAGCCCAAGATGCATCCAAGACGGCCCAAGATGGCCTCCAGACAGCCCAAGAGGCCTCCAAGACGCCCCGAGAAGCCCCCAAGAGCGCCTAAGATCCCCAAGATGCGCAAATCAGTGATGTCCCTGAGGCTTGTTTGCGAGATTTTTGTATTCTCGACGTTTCGGCTTCCCGACGCTCCACGACGGCCCAAGAGGCCCCCAAGATCGCACCAAGACTCAGCCCAAGAGGCCCCTAAGAGGGCCCCAGGACGGCCTAAGAGCGCCCCAAGAGGCCCCCGAAGAGGGCTCCAACGCGGCCCAAGAGGCGCCCAGGACGGCTCCACGAGGGGGCCCGGACGAGGGGCCCGAACGGACATCTCGAGCCTTCGGCCGCGAAGGGTTCCCAGGAAGCCCCAAGAGGCTCCCAAGAGAAGCAAGAGGCCCCCAAGAGGCCCCTGAGAAGCCCCAAGAGATCACCCAAGAGGCCGACAAGGGCGCCAGAGACGTTTACCACAGAGAACACCAGAGACGGTTGACACAGGGAGCGCCACGGCGTATAGTGCACTGATTTTCTATATTTATTCCAACGCGGGAAGCTATGCCCCCTCCCCGTATTGAAAGTAACAATGCTTGTGTGGCATACCCCCAAGAGGCTCTCGAAAGACCCCAAGATTGTCTCCAACATGCCCCCGAGAGGCCGCCCACGATATCCCGGCGATCATTCGAGAGGCATATAGCTCACAACCCAGGCGCGGTGGCGGGACTCGCCGCTGGCAGCTGGATCTCTATTTTCTTGCACCGTCTCGCATGTCCGCCTCCGATGGTATTCCAGGGGTCCAAGATGGCTCCGAGATGGCTCCAAGATGGCCCGGAAATCCCAAGGTCCAGGAGTCCAGGAGGGCCCCAAGAGCGCGGGCTGGCAGGGATCCGCGAAGCGTCTAGAATCAGACGAGTGGCACACTTTGTCGAAGCTTAGCGGACAAAAAAAAGCCACTCACGTTTCTGCCAGAAACGTGAGTGGCCTTTTTTGTCCGCAGCGCGTCTGGACCTTCAGACCGTGACACGCCTAGAAAGAAAATCCTCGTCCTGATCCTTATCCTCGTCCTCCCCGTCCTCGTACTCATCCTCGTCATTTTCCGTCTCGTCCACCTCTTGCTCGTCTTAGTCCCCCCGTCGTCTTGCTCGATCCTCATCCCCCTGCTCATCCTCATTCTCCTCGTCCCGTTATGAGGCGCCGGATGCCCCCGTTAGCAAGGGCAGGGGTGCCAGTGAAACCACCCCCCAAAGATTGCGGCCAGGGCGGTCGGGCATAGAAGGGCAACAACACAGGAGGAGGGAGGGGGAGGAGGAGGAGAAGGAGGAGGAGGAGGAGACAGAAGAGGAGGTGGAGAAGGAGGGAAAGCAGGAGGAAAAGGATGAGGATGAGGAGGGGGAGGAGGAGAAAAAGGAGGTAAAGGAGGAGGGGGAGGAGGAGGAGGAGGAGGAGAAGGAGGAGGAGGAGGAGGAGGAGGAGAACGACGACGATTGTTGTGCAGCCAGCGCCTGAAAACCCAGAAGCCGCTGCCGCCGGCGCGGTGCCTCGTCAGGCAGGGCGTGTAGTCCTTGGTGATCTGGGCACCGTGGGACTTGCTGGAGGCCAAATCGGCGACCCACTGCTCGGTCTTCAAGCCAATCTTGCCGCCGTTCTCCTTGATCGTTTTCAAGGCCTCCAGGTAGTTCCGCAGCTCAGTCATAGAAGTGGGCAAGGTCGGCTTCTTCGCCAACTTCTTGTCGTACGGGAGAAGCAAGGACTCCAGGGGTACAGGCTGTACTGGCTGAGGCCACGTGAACTCGGCGAGCTTGATATCGTTGCGAAGGCCAACGATCAACACCCGCTTGCGGCTTTGAGGAAGCCCACCAATCTCCCTCGTATTAACAATGCGCCACTTCACGTCATACAGCTGCTTATTTGATGAACTTGGCATCTTGATCTCGCTGAGCTCCTTCAGGATTTTGTCGAAATACTTGCGATGATTGTATACTAGCCCAGATACGTTCTCTAGGACGAACCCCAGAGGATGCTTCTCCTTGATGTAACCTGTCACTTGATCAACAACTTGCTTCCCTCGACTGTCTCGCTGCCCTCCGTTCGACCCCATGTTGCTGTAGGGCTGGCATGGAAAGCCGGCTGTGTATATCGTCACCGACGGGGCCGCTGAATTGTCACGATCACAGATGTCTTTGTACAGTATGCCAATGTCGGCGTTGTGTGCACCAATGTCAGCTTCCATCTTGAGCTTGAAATTTGCCAGGAGGACCTGCGCACAGAAAACATCACGCAGGTATCTCACAACAAATTACCCCAGTGCGACCCTACCTAGAAGTTGGAGCCCCTAGGAAAGCAGCAATAATTGCTATGCTATGCCATGCTATGCTGCGCTATGCTATGCTATGCTATGCTGCGCTGTGCTATGCTATGCTATGCTAAGCTATGCTATGTCATGATGCGCTGTGCTATGCTAAGCTATGCTATGCCGTGCTCTGCTAAGCTGCGCTATGCTGTGCTATGATATGCTATGATATGCGATGGTACGATATACTATGATATGATATGATATGCTGCGCTATGCTCTGCTAGGCTATGCTATGCTATGCTGCGCTGTGCTATGCTGTGCTGTGCTGCGCTATGCTATGCTATGCTATGCTGCGCTATGCTATGCTATGCTGGGCTATGTTATGATATGATGTGATGTGCTATGCTACGCTATGATATGCTGTGCTCTGCTATGCTAAATATCAGCGCATCTAATATGAAAGTAAGCTAAGCTAAGATAAACCTGAGCTAAGATGAAGCTAAGCTGAGCTAAGATGAACTAGCCTAGCTAAGATGAGATAAGCAACGCTAAGCGAAGGGGACGTAACTGGGGGAACCGCGGGGCGGATGCCTGGGGAACCGCCCGGGGCGTTACCCACTGCCCGGCCCTTTAAGCACAGAGGGTAAGAATCCTTCTAGGCAGAGCCTAGGTAGGGAAAAAACGGAACGGAATGCGAAGGGGCCAAGGAGAGCAGAGGAGGGTATTACTGGAGGGCGGGAAGGGGAACGACGGGGATGAGGAAGAAGGGTGGCAGAAGCAGGCGAAGCCCTCGTTGCATGCCCTGTCAATGTGTTTCTCCTCACGGGCCCCCATCTGTCTCCTTCCTCCGTCGTCGCTATGCATTCTCCTCTCCTACTCTCAATCCATCCCTGGTTGACCCCGAGGGCCCATTGTCCCGAGTCTAACCTTCTGCACCTTCGGGTCTTTGTCGCTCGCGAAGCGCTCCTGGAAGGGGGCCTTCAGAATCTCGAAAGCCATCGCCATAGAGTTGTAACCGGAACAATCAGACCCAATCGTAATCGGAGCCTTGAGCTAGGGCGTTCAATGGAAAAAAAACCCTGTCAGTTCAAACCCCCTGCCCAGATTGCGCTCGCTAGATGCGCGAGCGCATCCTGGGCTGGAGCATTTGAACAGACAAAGGTTCGGGGGGTATCTAAATTGTGGGTCCTGGGAACCCCACGGGGCGAAATGAACGGGACTTTCCGCACTGGCAGCTCTGTCTGCCTGTACCGTTTCTCGGGAGGAAGCGACGTGGCCCGTGAAGGGCGCTTCCGGACCCGCCGGGCGGGCTGCTGTCCAGAGCACGGGTCCATCCCTTTTCCCCACGGGTCGGCCGCGGCAGGGATCTCTTGCAGCACGAAAGGCTGCAACCAAGCAAAGGAGGGATGGGGCGGGGAGGGATGGAACGGAAAACGGGTTGGAAACGAGAGGGCACGAGTAGGGGGGAGGGCAAGGGGGATCGCAGGCAGGAAACAGCTCCATCGGCATCCACTGGGACAACACTATGTAGGCGCCTCCGCCCAGAGCGCGCGAAGGAGAAGGAGGTTATGTAGGGAAGAGGAGGCATGGAGGAGGCGGAGGATGTCAGATAATGTAGAGGTTATGTCGGGAAGAGGAGGAATGCAGGAGATGGAAGAGGATTGCAGGAGGTGGGAGGTCGCATGTGCGGATGAAGAGAAATGCAGGAGGTGGAGGATATTGGAGGTCATGTAGGGAAGAGGAGGAATGCAGGAACTAGGTAAGGGGGGCAGGAGTTGGAGGAGGATGACAGAGATGGCGTCGGGCCCCTCCCGGGGGAACAATGCTCTTTCATCATTACTCTGTGTGCCCGATCGCTGCTTGCTAGAGCGTTCTCAGGCGCCAGACCTACTTGCTCGCACGAGCGTCGGAACAGGGGGGCGGAGGAGGAGAGGGATGAGGCGAAGATAGAGTGCGGAGACTGAACCATGAAGGAAAGGAACCTGAGGATGCTAGGAAGATAATCCGAAGGAGGAGGAGTAGGATGATAAATAATAGGAGGAGGAGGGGACAGAGGAGGAGGAGGAGGAGGAGGAGGAAGAAGAAGGAGAAGGAGAGGGACAAGTACGAACACTGATGAAGTGCAGGAGCAGCTTGGAGGAGGAACAGGAGGATGACGATGAAGGGAGGGCCCCGAAAGACTCATCCAAGGACGAGGCAGGAGGATGAGGAGGAGGAATAGGAGGAGGAGAAGGCTGAGCACGACGAGGAAGGATGAAGTGCCAGGAGCAGCTTAAAGGAGGAGGGGGAGGAGGAGAAAGAGGAGGAGGATGGAGGAGCCCCAACGACTCACCCAAGGACGAGGGAGGAGGAGGTAGAGGAGAGGGAGGAGGAGTCGAAGGACAAGGGAGAGGCGGAGGAGAAGGGGGAGGAGGTGGAGGCAGGGGAGGAGGAGAAACGGAAAAGATGTGATCAGGACCCGACCTGGCCCCGCACACCATTGAAAAGCTCGGTCGGCCCGCGAGCTCTTACGAGGGGCTAGATTCATCTATGGATGTGAGTGGGTTACGTATGTTCTGAAATCTAACTTATCCCCCTTGATCGGAAGTGAAGGGGTGAGATCGAAGTGGAACGGAGCCCCCCTACCTGTAAATCGATTTCGGTTTTGTGTTCGTTCGTGCCGCGCGTGCGGGCGAGGCGAAATTGCGTGGGCGGGCGAGAGAAAGTCTCTTGTGGTTGAGGCGCGGCCGGACCAAATGTTTGGCGACCTTGCGTCTGGGGCCGGGCGGTGTCCCGCCGGTGTCCCGCCGGTGTCCCCGGCGAACGGTGCCGCGCGGTGTCCCGCTGGTGCCCCGACGGTGTCCCGATGATGATGATGATGATGATGATGATGATGATGATGATGATGATGATGATGATGACGATGACGATGACGATGACGATGGTGATGATGAGGATGATGATGAGGATGATGATTGATGATGGTGGTGGTGATGATGATGAGGATCATGATGATGATGATGATGATAATGGTGGTGATGATGATGTTGTTGATTATGATTATAATGGTGATAATGACATGATGATGAAGATGATGATGATGATGATGATGATGATGGTGGTGGTGATGATGATGACGATGATGATGATGATGATGGTGATGATGGTGATAATGGTGATGATGGTGATGACGGTGATGATGATAAGGATGATATGGATGATGGTGATGATGGAACTGATGATGATGATGATGATGTTGATGGTGGTGATGATTACGTCGATTGTAAGATCGATGGTGATATCGATAGTGAGACCGATTGTGAAATATGATGATCATGAGGATGATGAGGAGGATGATGATGCGGGTGATGATGATGGTGGTGGTGATGATGACGATGATGATGATGATGAGGATGATGATGAGGACGGTGATGATGATGATGATGGTGGTGGTGATGCTGATGTTGTTGATGATGATTATGATGATGAGGAAAATAATGATGATGATATTGATGATGGTGGTGGTGATGATAATGACAACAATCATGATGGTGATTGTGGTGATGATGGTGATGATTGTGATGATTGTGATGATGATGGTGATCATGGTGGTGATGGTGATCATTGTGATGATGATGATGGTGATGATGGTGATGATGAAAGGGATTATGATGACGATGATGGTGATGATGATGACGTCGATTGTGATATCGGTTGTGGTATCGATAGTGAGATCGACGTGAGAGATGATGATGATAATGAGGATGCTGATGATGGTGATGATGGTGATGATGATGCTGATGATGATGATGACGAAGATGATGAGGTTGACGATTGTGATGCTGATGATGATGATGATGATGAGGATGATGATGAGGATGAAGATGATGGTGGTGATTCTGATGATGGTGATGATGATGATGGTGATGACGGAGATGATGATGGTGGTGAATGTGGTAATGATGATGTTGATGATGATGACGTCGATTGTGAGATCGATTGTGATATCGATAGTGAGATCGATAGTGAGACCGCATGTGAGGTCGATTGTGAGATCGATCGTCAGATCGATTGTGAGATCGATCGTCACGTCGATTGTCAGCTTGGTCGAATGAGATCGATAGTGGTATCGGTAGTGAGATCGATCGTCAGACCGAGTGTGAGATCGATTGTGAGATCGATTCTGAGAATGATAGTGTGATCGATAGTGAGACCGAATGTGAGATCGATTATGAGATCGATAGTGAGATCGATTCTGAGAACGATAGTGTGATCGATAGTGAGATCGATCGAATGAGATCGATAATGATATCGATAGTGAGATCGATAGTGACATCGATCGAGTGCGACGTTGGTTCCTCCCCCCCCTCACCTCCTTATCACCCGAAGGTTGGTCGCATAGGTATTGTTACCACCTCTGGCTCAAGCGAGGGGCCGACCTAGCCGCAGGTCGAGCAAGACGACCTCGATATACCTCTCACTGATCCTGCGAGTCGGCAGGCTCCTCCTCCGCCTCCGCCACCTCACCCTCCTCGCCGCCGGCGCCCGTCAGCGCCTCGATCTTCTTGAGAATCTCGCTGCGGCTGCCGGCCTGCCCCTTCGCCTTGCACTTCGCCTTGGCCTTCGGGGACGGGTTGCCGTCGCCCTCGTCACCGGCCTCCTCCTCCTCCTCAGCGCCGTCACCCTCATCCTTGCCCCCGGTGGTGCCCTTCTTGGTGGTCCTCTTGCGCTTCTTCTTGATGCACTTGGCCTTCGGTTGGTCGTCATCGGCAGGGGCCACCAGCAACTCGATCAAGTCGTCATCCTTCAACTTGTCCTTCTCGTTGCACATCGCCTGCCAGAGAAGGAGCTCGAGCTTGGCAATGAACGCTGTGCGATGCTCGTTCGAGAGGCAGATCCCATAGTAGGGCTGGCGGTGCCTGATAAATATCAAAGCGAAGTCTGGGCTGCCAGCGGTGAGGTCGTAGATGGCCTGAAGGTAGTAGCTGTGGTGGAACTCTTCCAGGAGCGGTATTGGCCATTCGTGGTAGAAAACAGGCTCCTCCTTGTTGGGGACCTTCGCCTCGGACAGCTTCTTGAGCTCGGCGGGCGGCACGCCGGGGATTGGGCCGCCGACGAGTACTTTCCCACCAGTTTTTCCCATGATATCCTTCTTGATCTTCGGATCCTCCTTCCACACGCACTTGTCGTCCAGGCTGGGGAGGGCGACCATCCCGATCACGTTGCCCTTGTTGGACCCGCTGAAGTTCTTTCGTTTCCTGTCCGGATACTGGATCGGGTTCCTGGAGACGACGTGCACCTTCTCTGCTTGGTTCAGCGGGATGAAGCCCTTGAGCTTCTGCAGGCGGTTCTCCAAAGATTCCTGATCATACCAAATATTGAGCTCCCTGCAGGTCTTCTCGCACGTACTCAGGCCTGCCAGCAACTTCGCCTTGTTTCCCGATTTGCCCGCGTCGGGCAGGAACCATATCTTCTCAGGGTTCATGTTCTGCTCGTCATTGCCAGCGCGCAGCTTCAACTTAATCATGCGTTTGCAGTGCTCTCCATCATCACGAAGAGGGGGGTGCCGAATGTGTGGCTGAGCGCTAGCTTCTCCAGCCACCTTGCAGTCGTAGCGCACTGCCACAAAGCCGTTCAAGTCATCCTTGCACAATTTACCGACGCCTGATTCCTGCATCGCTTTGATAATGGCATCGTCTGTATCCGACTCCACAGACAAAGTGACGTACGTGTTGATGAGGCGCTTGATCTTCGTCTTGGTGGTGTTGATCTTGTCCAAAGCGTCCTCGTCCTCAGCATGGTGCTTCGCAAGCTGGACGACCTCAGGAGCGGTGTCGAGGACGGCAGCCGGATTCACCGCGCTACATTCGTCGTCATCACCGGGGAGGGCTTGGACACTCATGGCGCCGCCAGTCGTAGTCTCCACCGCCGTCATGCTCTCCGTCTCCTCCGTGGCCATGGTTTGGATCGCTTCCAACTCATCATGCAAAGTATCTTGCCCCAACAGCGAGGCGAAGTCGCGCTTGTTGATCAGCCCCTGCTTGATGACAGTATCATGTTGGTAAGAGAAAATCGCCGTCTCGACGAAGGTCAGGAATGCCTCAGCGCTCCTTGGCCAGCCTGCTTTCCATGAGAGATTCGGGGCAGGCATGCTGGAGCTATACATGTACCCGCACATCTTGCGGAACTTCTCGATCGACGAGGTGATCTCACGCAGCTGGTCATTGACCTTGTCAGGCCACTTGAAAACGGTGAGCGCGTGGTTGACGAGGTGGTTGAGAAGCCCCTTCTTGTAGATGAACAGGTCCAACACGCCTTTGCCGTTCTGTCCGTGAAGGCGTCCTGGGGAGGATTGGAACAGCTTAGGCCGGGGAGAGTTGAGCAGCGATTACGAGAGGTACTCCAAATTAGCTTAGGCTAGGGATAAGGAGTAAGAAAAAAGAGTAGAGAGTAGGAGTAAGGAGGCGGAGCAGGGAAGGCTAGGAGTAGGGAGTAGGGAGCACGACCTCAAGTCTAGGGAGTAGTAGGATTGAGCAGACCCCGCAGGCTCCTTCGAGAGACCTGCAGCCCAGTTGGTCCGCCGTGAGGGCCCCCGACTTGACGAAGTCGAGCAGCATCTCCACGACCCACTCAGCCTGCTCGGGGGACCTGCCGCAGCGGCCAACCACGCTCATGAGCTTGCTGACGGAGTCCAAAGGGTTCGGGGTGTCACCTTTGCTGGCTGGCGCAAAGCCCCAGCCAGGACTCAGTCGTTTAGTCGATTTGTCCCACACACTGTGCTAAACCAAAAAGAAATCCTTCAACGGCGCATCAAATCTTCAAGGGGGATGGGTCCAGGTCCAGCGCACTAAGGCTTATCAGTGCCTTCATCTGCATCAAGCAGTAGCTGGCGCACGCGGGGTATGGACAACAACTTCTCATACACGCGGGAAGCGTTGTACACAAACGTGTGGGACTTCGGGGTCTCGTCATTATCAGCCGGGGCAAACCGGACAGAGTTCTGCGGTGGTGGAGGCAAAACAGCCCAGGGGGGAAGAGACAGTGGAGGAGGCTCCAGAGGGGGAGGAGGAGGAGGGAAAGGAGGAGAAGGAGGAGGAGCAGAAGGAGGAGAAGGGAGAGGGGAAGGAGGAAGGGGGAGGAGGAGGTGTTCCTCATCATCCACCCCCTTGCCCTGTCCTGCCTGTCCTTCCACCACCCCTTCGCCTTTTCACCGTCACATGCCTCCTCATCCTGACCCTGAGGTTCCTCGTGCTTGGGGGGGGGGGGTGTCGTTTAGGGTGGAAGTCCTTGTTATAGATCAGCTACTTCCTTATGGTCCATGGCGCCAGAGGTTTGCTCCTTCACCCGGCGCCACTCAGTGAGTTCAAAGATTTCCTCGAGCGCGGTCAGCTTGGTCCCCTGGTAGGTTGCAGCATAGTCCTGGCGGATCTGTTTCTGGAGGAAGTGCAGGTCGTCCTAGGGCAACAGAGGATGGGACGGGCGAGCGCAAGCAAGCGTGGGGGGGTGGGAGGACGGCGGCAGGGAAAAGGTGGAGGAGGGACAGTCGAAAGTGGAGGAGGAGGGGAGAAGGGAGCAGGAGGAGGGGGGGAGGAGGAGAGGAGGAGGAGGTGGAGGAGGAGAGGAGTGGCAGTCCTTGGCATCGCACACCTTGAAGCGATACCTCGTGCTGAGCATCTTGCGCCTCCAAAGCTTCAAAGTGTCATCGGTGTCATGAGTCAGCGCCCTGTGCACAGCGATGATGAAGGCGTGCGTGAACTCGATTGGCGACGCCACAGTAGCAGAGCGCGTCGAAAAATCCAAAGCATCCGGGTTGGCGGGGCTTGAAATGGCGAGCGTGATAACCTCCGGTGGTGCGGCCGGCTGGTGGAAATAATGATCGATCAGCATATCGACGCGCTTCTGGCTCATAGGCACGGAGCGCCGTTCTGTGTCATCCTCCAGGTCCTGCCACCAGAAGTTCCCGCTCGAGAAATACTCACCCTCGGCCTTCAGCGACCGCTCGCACTGAGCTATGTTGAAGGGCGCCTCAAGGGTCACGGTTTTTCATAATTACATAAGCCTGGCGAAGGACCCAGACATATCCAGTTGTGAATATTGTCGTTGTATGCGCCGCAGTCGGAGGAGCTCCCGTAAAACGGCCACGAAACGTGTGAGGGGTGTGCCGAAATGGATGCGGTGGGAGCGTGCGAACGCAGCCATTGGGGCCATCGGTGGAGCTCCGTAAAGGGGTCACGAAACGTGTCAGAGGTGTGCCAAAATGGATGTGGTGGGAGCATGCGAACGCAGCCACTGGGGCTGTCGGTTGAGCTCCCTATGGGGCCATGCAACGTGTGACGGGTGTGCCACAATGGGTGCAAGCTCAAGCTCAAGCTCAAGCTCAAGCGCTTCGTAGTGCGAGCTGTGAGCACTTGCAGTAAAGTTTAACGGTCGTCCCCGCGGCCGCGCCCCGCGGCCGCGCGCGCGCGTCTGCGCCTGCGTCCGTGGGTAAAATGAGGCATTTCCAGTTCCTACGGGCGCGGGCGCATTCATGTCGCAGGAGGGCGATATGGGCGTGGAGGGCGGTGACACCGACCTGGCGCAGGACGCCGCCGGCCTCGACATCAGCGACACCAATATAGGGGGCCACCAGCATGGTGGAGCCCCCTTATGGGGCCATGAAGCGTGTGAAGGGTGTGCCAAGCTGGGTGCGGTGGGCTTTAACGCAGCCACTCGCGCCTTGGGCGCAGCTCCCTGTGGGGGCACGAAACGTGTGCGGGGTGTGCCAAAATGGGCGCGGTGAGCACATGCCACCATTGAGCCTTTGGTGGGGCTCCCTGTGGAGCTCCCTGTGGGGCCACGAAGCGTGTGAGGAGTGTGCCAAATTGGGTGCGGTGGGCACATGCTAACACAGCCACTGGGGCCGTCGGTGGAGCTCCCGATGGGGGCGCGAAACTTGCGAGAGGTGTGCTAAAATGGCGCAGCCACTCCGGCCGTCGGTGGAGCTCCCAACTGTGGGGCCACGAAGCGTGAGATGGGTGTGCCAAAATGGGTGCTGTGGGCGCATTCTAACACGGCCACTCGGGCCTTGAAGGAGCTCCCTATGGGGGCGCGAAGCGTGTGAGGGGTGTGCCAACGGGTGTGGTGGGCACATGCTAACGCAGCCATTGGGACCTTCGGTGGGGTTCCCTATGGGGTCGCAAAACGTAGAGGGGTGTACCGAAATGGGCGTGGGGGGCGCATGCGGGCGGTGGCGCTGGGGCTGTCGGTGGAGCCCCCCCTGAGGCCACGAAACGTGTGAACGGTGATGGGGATGATGGCGGCGATGATGATGACGATGATGGTGATGAGGACGGTCGTGATGATGATGACGATGATGATTGTGATGACGCTGATGGTAACGATGATGCTGATGATGATGGTGATTGTGATGATTATGATGATGGTGATGGTGACGGTGATGATGATGATGATGCTGATGATAATGAAGATGATAATGATGATGATGATGATGATGATGATGATGATGATGCTGATGCTGATGCTGATGATGATGATGATGATGATGATGATGAACATGGGAGGAAGGCGGGGGGGGGGAGAGGAATGACGCGGGGCGCTGTATCTTCAAAACGAGGCCCCAACACCACAGGACGGTTGGGACAACTGGAGGAGTTAGAGGTGGTGGCAGAAGAAGAGGAGGCGGAGGAGAAGGAGGAGAAGGAGGAAGGGGGAGGAGGGAGGAGGGACGATGATGAGGAGGAGGAAGAGGAAGGGGGAAGAAACATTACAAATATGAGTATTAGTGATCATTGCCTGCGTAGCCACGTTGTTCTCATCATCGAAATTGAGGGGCGCCTGCGTTCGGACATCCTCAAACACGGGGTGACTCAAGATGTCTTTGATGTACATGCGCATGCGGCCAAAGTAATCACCATTGAACACGGCGCCATCGGGCCGTGGGCCAGGCGGCGGTGTGGAAGTCGCCTTCGCCTTTGCTTTCCCTTTGGGTTCTGGCTTTCTCTTGGGCGGCATCGGGGCAGCTGAACGTTGGGTCTGATGCGGGGGATATCACAGAGAACGAGTGGCCCAAGATATCTTGCACCACATATGTGCGACAGAATGGCTCAGTCGAAAAAAGAGCAGGGCTAAGTGGATGACGAAGAGGGGGTCGGGTGATGAGGAGGACAGGGAGAAGGCGAGGAGGGAGAGAGGAGGGAGAATGAGGGTAAGGCGGAGGACAAGGATTTAGATTTTCCTTATCCACAACAAAAAGAGTTTAGATTTTCCTTATCCACAACAAAAAGAGATTTTCCAACACGACGACAAGGGCTGCCAGTGACACACCAGCGAGCGTCACCCGCACTCTGGTGTGACAGCCTCCGGCGCCCCAGGCTGACACAAGGGCCTTGCGCTGGAAGGTTCGGCGTTGTTGTGAGGACCCCCCCCTCTTATAACAGTGCCAACTGTTCCAGCGCAAGGCCCTTGTGTCAGCCTGCGGCGCCCCAGGCAAGCACACCAGAGAGCGAGTGACGCACCCCCACACAACAGCGTCAAGTCCAAACGATGCCCAGGACCTCGCCCCGACGCCCCCCACGGCCCGGCGCAGCGCCACCCGGCGCCCAAGGCCCCAGGCACCCGCGGCACCACACAACAGTCCCCGACGCTCCAAGATGCAGCAAGACAACCCGCAGCCCCGTAAAACAGCCCCCGACGCCCCAGGATGCCCCAGGATGTCTACCCGCAGCCCCGTACAACAGCCTCCGACGCCCCAGGATGCCCCAGAAAGACCGCCCGCAGCCCCGTAAAACAGCCCCCGACGCCCCAGGATGCCCCAGGATGTCTACCCGCAGCCCCGTACAACAGCCTCCGACGCCCCAGGATGCCCCAGAAAGACCGCCCGCAGCCCCGTAAAACAGCCCCCGACGCCCCAGGATGCCCCAGGATGTCTACCCGCAGCCCCGTACAACAGCCTCCGACGCCCCAGGATGCCCCAGAAAGACCGCCCGCAGCCCCGTAAAACAGCCCCCGACGCCCCAGGATGCCCAGGACGTCTACCCGCAGCCCCGTACAACAGCCCCCGACGCCCCAGGAGGCCATCCGGCCCCGTGCAACAGCCCCCTGACGCCCCAAGATGACACAAAAGACAACCCGCAGCCCCGTAAAACAACCCCCGACGCCCCAGGATGCCCCAGGATGTCGACCCGCAGCCCCATACAACAGCCCCCGACGCCCCAGGATGTCGCCTGCAGTCCCGTACAACAGCCCCCGACGCCCCAGGATGTGAACCGTGGCCCCGTAAAACAGCCCCCGACGCCACATGTTGCCACCCGCGGCCCCGTACAACAGCCCCCGACGCCCCAGGACGTATACCCGCAACCCCGCACGACGGTTCCCGACGCCCCAGGAAGTCACCCGCAGCCCCGCGCAACAGCCCAGCCCATTGACGCCCCAAGATGTCCCCCCGAAGCCCCATGCAACAGCCTTGCGGTCACCCGCAACATTGTGCAAACACCCCCAGGGTTCAGGAGGGGGAGGAGGGAGGGGGGAAGGAGAGGAGAGGAGGAGGAGGCGAGGGGGATGTCTCAGGGGCGCTGGGTAGGACCAGAAGTTGGGCCGATCAATCACCCCACAGCTGCCTGCATCGCACTGACGCTGCGGCCATGCGTCAAGACACCCCAAGAGCTCTGCTGAGGCCAAGTCAAGACCAGCCGGAAGTGTCGAGGCCAAGATCCCTCTCGTGACAAGGCGTCAAGACCCTGCGGGCGCCCTTATATATACACCTATACGGCCACTCTTCGAGTGATAAGGAGGTAATGGGGGGGAGGAACCAACGTCGCACTCGATCGATCTCACTATCGATCTCACTATCGATCTCATTCGATCGATCTCACAATCGATCTCACTATCGATCTCACAATCGATCTCACGATCGATCTCAGAATTGATCTCACATTCGGTCTCACTATCGATCTTGTTATTGATCTCATAATCGGTCTCACAATCGATCTCACATTCGGTCTCATTGTTGATCTCACTATCGATATCACTATCGATCTCATTCGATCCATTTCACAATCGATCTGACTATCGATATCACAGTAGATCTTACAATCGATCTCTCAATCGATCTCATATTTGGTCTCACTATCAATATCACAATCGATCTCACAATCGACGTTATCATCGTCACCAACAACATCATCATCACCACCATCATCATCATCATCACCATCAACATCGTCATCACCAGCATAACCATCACCACCATAATCACCATCATCACCATCATCATCATCATCACCACCACCATCATCATCATCCTCATCATCATCCTCATAATCATCGTCATCATCATTATCGGCATCATCATCACCATCACCATCATCACCATCATCATCACAACCACCATCAACATCAGCCTCATCACCATCCTCATCATCATCCTCCTCATCATCATCACCATCATATGTCATTGTCGATTTCACTATCGGTATTACAATCGATCGCACAATCGACGTCATCAGCATCACCATCATCATCATCATCATGATCGACATCAGGATCATCACCATAATTATCATCATCATCACCATCAGCATCATCACCATCATCTTCATCACAATGATCACCATCCTCACCATCATCACCATCACCACCATCATCATCATCGTCATCAGCATCACCACCACCGTCATCAACATCCTCATCATCATCATCATCGCCATCATCATCGTCATCGTCATCATCATACTCATCATCATTACCCTCATCACCACCATCCTTATCATCCTGAGCATCCTCCCCATCATCATCCTCATCATCACCATCGTCATCATCACCACCACCATCATCATCATCAGCATCGTAATCATAATCCTCGTCATCATCGTCATGATCATCATCGTCGTCTTCACTATCAACATCATCATCACCACCGTAATCATCAGTCTCATCATCATCATCCTCATCATCATTACCTCTCACGATCGATTTCACTATGGATATCACAATCGATCTCACAATCGACGTCATCATCATCAGCATCAACATCTTCACCCTCATCACAATCACCACCAACATCATCATCACCATTGTCACCATCATCATCATCATCATCATCATCATCATCATCATCATAACCATCATCACCATCATCACCACCGTCATCATCATCATCATCACCATCATCAGCATCATCCTCACCATAATCCTCATCATCATCGTCATCATCATCATTATCATCATCATTTACAACATCATCATCACCACCACCACCATCATCATCCTCTTCATCCTCATCATCATCCTCATCATCTTCACCACCATCATCATCAGCATCCTCATCATCAACCTCATCATCACCATCATCACCATCATCATCATCATCATCATCATCATCATCATCATCGGGACACCAGCGGGACACCAGCGGGAAACCGCGCGGCTCCGTTCTCTGGGGAAACTGGGACACCGGCGGAACACCGCCTAGCCCTGGACGCTGGGTCGCCAAACATCTGGTCCGGCCGCGCCTCAGCCACAGGAGACTTTCTCTCGCCCGCCCGAGCAGCTTCGCCCCGCACGCACGGCACGCACGAACGCGAATCCGAGATCGATTTCCCGGAAGGGTGGCTCTCCGTGCCACTTCGATATCGCCCCCTCACCTCCGACATCTACATACATGGTCAGTTTAGTTTGGGGTTCTCAAGTCGCACCCCCATGCCATCTGATATTTACTTCTCATCCACCTGCCAACCGTCCCCTTCACGTCCTCATCATGCTACCTCGCATTCGTCCTCTTACTCCCCATTATATTCCCCGTCCCGTCTTCCCCATTCACGTGGGACATTGCGGGGCTGATTGCAAAGCGTGTGAAATCCTTCGGACGTTTGATTTGGCGACGCGCGAACCGGTCACGAATGTGGGGGAAGGAGGGGGATGTAAGGAAGGTGTGGGATAACGGAAGGGAAGTACAAAAGCACGGGTGGGCCCGACGCCAGGCCACCACGACATCGGCAAACTTATTCATCCGAGTCAGCGCTCCAAGATCCGCCTATCACCCCAGGATAGTTAGCAAACGGCGGGGGACGGATCAGCGACTAAGACGCTGAAATCACGACCCCGGGCCCCCAAGGGCGGCGTGCGCCCGCGGCCGCGGCCCGCCTGGGCAGGCTAGCGACCGCACATGCCCGACAGACTGCGCTGGCGGTCGACCACCGCGAACAGCACGCGCGCGTCCTGCTCGGTCAGCTTCAGCTTGACGGGCCGGAAATCCTCAGGCGGCAAGTGAGGGCCCCTTCTCCTGACAAGTCTACTCCGTTTCTCATCATTGCATCTTGCCATCTGTCTCTGAAGCTCTCTCTCTCTCTCTCTCTTTGTTTCTCTATCTCTCTCTGCCCCCTCTTTCTTCTCTCCCTCTCTCTCTATCGCCCTCCCTCTATGTGTATATTTATGTAGGTATGTATCTTGCCTTTTATATATGTGTATATATATATCGATATATCATTCGATCCCCTACGGTGGATTTGACACCCAGCTGGTACCCCGCACATACTTATGAAAGTATGCGTATGTATATGCCTCTGCATATCTAAATGCTCCTCATATCCGTGATCAACCCTTCTGTTTAAATGCACAGGGTCCTGGTGAACCTGCTCGCGCCTGGTAAGAAAGGCAACCACCTCGCCACCATGCCCAGCATCCGTGCGACGTTTGCCCAAATCAATGAGCGTGTCCTTGTCGGGCAACCACTTGAAGTTGCTGCCAGCGATGCGACTCATGTGAGTAATGATCTTGTAAACCTCAGGATGTGCAACAGCAAATGCGGGAGAGTACCATATTGAACGCTTGGTGCGCACAGCCGGTTGGAAAGCAATTGAACACCCAGCATGACCCCCACTCATCAGGCAAGCCATGTCTAATATCATACCGCCCCTCAGCAAGGCGCACCAATGACTGCGCTGCCCAGGCTCCGCAACTCTGTCACTTAAGAACAACTCGGCGTCTAGACGGTCGTGCACTTTCTTGATTCCCAGCGTGCGCAATTTGGCCTGAAACAAAGCGGCGTCACGTATGGACACCCCCTGCTCGATGAAGATATTCCTCGAATCAAACTGCACAGACTTTGGACCACGGACAACTCCCAGCCTTGTTTTCTGCAGCATGTACTTGTGTGACACCTGTGTTCGATATCCTTTCCAAAGTTTGAGGGCGGCCTGGTGGTTTTTCGTTTCCTCTGCCATCGTCGTACCTCCTTCCTCAAGGACGTCCATGAATGCTACCAGCCTCTTATCCTCATTGAACTTCCTCTCCTGGGCATGCGCAGCAGTCCATCCATTCACGCCGATCGCGCGTGCAGCCGGCTCTGATGCTAGATCAACGCGCAAGTGTTTGGATGCCACGAAGGTGTCGATGTCGGCCCTGCGCTTGCGCATGTAGGCAGCGAGCTTGAGCTTCCCGCCAGAGTCAAGCGACCTTCGGCGGAGGCCATGCCACCCCCTTCGCATCCCACGTGTTCTGTCGTTTCAACTATCGAGGAACGCTTTTCCCGGCGACCCCGAGGCTTGAGCGCCCCCCCCGCTACGGGGGCAAATGAGCCTGGCGAAGGACCCAGCCATTTGCAGTTGTGAAACCGTCGTTGTATGCACTGCAGCAGTCGGAGGAGCTCCCTAAAGGGTCACGAAACGCGTGAGAGGTATACCAAAAGGGCGCATGCGAACACATGCATTGGGGCCGTCGGTGGAGCTCCCTATGGGCCACGAAACGTGTAAGAGGTGTGCCAAACTGGGTGCAGTGGGCACATGCGAACGCACCCACTGGGGCCGACGGGTGTGCCACAATGGGTGCAGTGGGCGCATGCGAACGCAGCCATTGGGGCCGTTGGTGTAGCTACCTAAGGGGGCGCGAAACGTGTGAGAGGTGTGCCAAAATGGGTGCGGTGGGCGCATGCGAACGCACCCACTAGGGCCGTCGGTGGACTTCCATATAGGGCTGGCCACGAGGCGTGAGAGGGGAGTGCCAAATTGGGCGCGGTGGGCGCATGCGAACGCACCCTTTGGGGCCGTCGGTGGACTTCCCTATGGGGCCGGCCACGGAGCGTGTGAGGGGAGTGCCAAATTGGGCGCGGTAGGCGCACGCTGTGTGCAAACTCAAGCTCAAGCGCTTCATAGTGCGAGCTGTGTGTACGTACCGACTAAACACTTGCAATAAAGTTTCCGGTCGTCCCCGCGGCCGCGCCCCGCGGCCGCGCGCGCGCGTCTGCGCCTGCGTCCGTGGGTAAATTTAGGCATTTCCAGTTCCTACGGGCGCGGGCGCATTCATGTCGCCGGAGGGCGATGTGGGCGTGGAGGGCCGTGACACCGACCTGACGTAGGACGCCGCCGGCTTCGACATCAGCGACACCAACATAGGGGGCCACCAACATGGTGGAGCTCCCTATGGGGCCACGAAGCGTGTGAGGGGTGTGCCAAAATGAGCGCGGTGGGCGCATTCTAACTTACCCAGCCACTCGGGCTTTGGGTGGAGCTCCCGATGGGGGCGCGAAACGTGTGAGGGGTGTTCCCAAACTGGTGTGGTGGGCGCATGCTATCGCAGACGCTGGGGCCTTCGATGGAGCTCCGTATGGGTCGAGAAAAACGTGTGATGGGGTGTACCGACATGGGTGTGGGGGACGCATGCGGGCGGTGGCATTGGGGCAATTGGTGGGCCCCCTGGGGCCACGAAATGTGTGAGCGGTGATGGGAATGATGACGGCGATGATGATGACGATAATTGTGATGAGGACGGTCGTGACGATTATGACGATGATGATTGTGATGACGTTGATGGTAACGATGATGATGTTGATGATGATGATGAGGATGATGATTATTATTATGTCGATGATGTTGTTGATGATGATGATGATGATGATGGTGATGATGACGATGATGGGAGGAAGTAGGGGGAGGAGGAGAGGATTGACGCGGGGCGCTGTCTCCTCAAAACGAGGACCCAACACCGCCGCATGATGGTTGGAGCAAACTTGCAAATGCATCCCAGGAATCCCACCAGCCCTCTGGGCGTAGGTGGTCTAGACAATCCCCTCTCCTCCCCTTCGGGGAGGGGCCCACCCCCCTCCTTGCCCCAAGATGGCCCAAGACGGCCCAAGAACATATGCCTCCTCCTCCTCTTACCTCCTCCGCCTCCTCCTCCTCGTCCACCTCCTCATCCGATTCCTCGCTCATCCAGCCCCCTCTTGGGGCATGACGGATTCTTCCGTTTTCCGCGTTCAAGGCAATTCGTCTGGGCGTCAGAGCTGGACGCGAAGCGTCAAGAATTGTGTTTCACATCATGGGGGTCTTCC
Organism: Prorocentrum cordatum; assembly: GCA_963575745.1. Taxonomy (NCBI): domain Eukaryota; class Dinophyceae; order Prorocentrales; family Prorocentraceae; genus Prorocentrum; species Prorocentrum cordatum. Next base: position 1,149,142 of record CAUYUJ010020726.1, on the reverse strand, counting down.
CTCCGCCCCCCATTTCCCCCCTCCGTGGAGGGAGGCCGGGGGGGGGGAGGGAAGGGGGGGTGAATGGAGCATGTACTATTCCCCTTGCTCGGCCGTTTTTTCTTCCCGACGTGGAAGCGAGGGGCCGAGTTCGCAGTGTCCCTGTGACTGCCATATACTTCCAACCATATTTTCCGAGCTGATTCTATGAGACTGGCGTCGCGACTCTCGTCGGCATCACACAGTAAGTGCATCTCATCGTTCACGAGGCCCTCTCCAAGGTCTGCGCGGTCTACGCCTCCCCGGGCATAGGTTCGGGGGTTAAGTTATGCACGGGCGAACGTGCAAAAACCCGAAAACTGTCATTGGAGGGGATCGCCAAACGCTTTTTACCCAAATGCCAAAGGTCGAACCCCAGGCGCCTGCAGCTCGGTGACCAGACGAAAAATTCCGCTCCACCCCCGAAGTAGATCCACTAAACGCCCCATAACGTTGAAGTAATAACACTAGCACATCCGATGGGTGATCTGCACGCGAAGAAGCCCGGCTCCTAGTGCGCTGAACTGCAGCGGCCCAAGCTTCCATCATAGTGGACGTCCCCTCGTTGAACACCCGTTGCGCCATGGGTTTGTGGTCCTGGCGAGTGGCGAGACGACAAAATGGGGGATCGACGATGGGTGGCCAATGGGGTTCGATATCAAGCATGACCCAGAAACCCCACGTGGACAGGATGGCGGAGATTGTTTTCACATGTCCTCGAGTTCGGCCACGAGCTGGGATCGGTCGACCTTGAGATACTGGGCGAGCCGCTCGAAATGTTTCGATGCAGCTGATAAGCCTGAAGTGCTACCATCAACGTCGATAAATAATTTGGATTTCTCCTTGAGATCACATACTGCAAAAGACTGGAGCAACTCAAAGTCTGGAAACTCTGCACGTATAACGCTTTTGCTGAGGTCTGTCCAGTTCACAAGTCTTGCAACTGCTCTGTCCAACAACGCCCTGTCGATCCGATCTGGCCCGCCCAGCTTGCGATAATCTCCGGTAGAAGTGAACACCATTCGCGGGGTCAGTAAGAATTCAAGCATCACCCTGCTGAATGCCGTCTCCACGCGCCAACACCCCTTCCGAGTAAAAAGCGCATCAAGGCGCGCCACAAAGGTGCACAATTGTGAACAAATCCGCCACCGTGCCAGCGGCACCTTGAGGCGCAGCTTCCTGGCAGGATTTCTGAAGTCTTCCAAGGGGCCGCCCGCTCGCCGTCCAGCGCACCTGGACGGCCATGGCGCATCCCCGGGGCTCTCCTGGGCTTCCATGACGGCCCAGGAAGCCCACCCGGGCCACCAAGATAGCCCAAGGTGCCTCCAAGACGGCCCAAGATGGCCTCCAGACGGCCCAAGAGGCCTCCAAGACGCCCCGAATGGCATCCGAGAGCTTTGCCTGACAAGAGGTCCCCGAGAAGCAAAAATCAATGATTTCCCTACGGTTTTTGAAATATTTTGACATTCTCGCCGTTTCGGCTTCCTGACGCTCCACGACGACCCAAGAGGCCTCCAAGGTCGCCCCAAGACGGCCCAAGAGGCCCCGAAGATGGCCCAAGAGCGCCCCATCAGACGGCCAAAGAGGCTTCCAATACGGCTCATGAGGCGCCCAAGACGGCCCCGGACCTGAGGGGTCCGAACGGACATTTGGAGCAGCCTTCGGCCACAAGAGGCTCCCAAGAAGCCCCAAGAGCCTCCAAAGAGGTCGACGAGAGGCGCCCAAGGGGCCCCCGAGGAGCCCCAAAAGACCGCCCAAGAGGCCGACCGTGGCGCCGGAGACGTTTACCACGGAGCAGACCAGAGACTTTTAACACGAGGAACACAACGGTGCATCTTGCACCGATTTCCATCTTAAATTGCAGCGCGGGGAGCTATGCCCACCCCCCCCCCGTTTGGAAAACAACAACGCTTGCGCGGCAGGCCCCCATGACGCTCTCGAGAGGCCTCAAGATTGCCTCCAACATGCCTCCGAAAGCCCCCCCCACGATATCCCAACGATCATCCGAGAGGCATATTGCTCACAACCCAGGCACGGCGGCGGGACTTGCCGTAGGCAGCTTGATATCAGCTTTATCGAAATCCTCTTGGTCGAAAAATCGTGTGAGGGTGGTTGTCTCTTCGCCTGCGTCTGCAAGCAGCCCGAGTGTCAGGCATTGCTCTTCAGTAATGTTGGTCAGGAACGCAGACGCCTCACGCCCTTCCAGTGACGACTTCCTCTCATCTGCTATAGATTGGGCTGCAGCTAGTAACGCTTCGAAGTATATAACTGATCTGGCAAATGGCTTCGATGTACTGTCGAAGCGATGAAGGGCCAACGACAAACTGCGGACGCGGGTCGTGGACGTCTTGTTCTGTCTCTGGAGGGCAACATATGCTTCAAACCGGTTCTGCCATACTTCAGAGTTTTGTATCCGACGGACAATCGCAGTGGGCCCAAGAACAAATATTTCTGATACTTTGCGCAGATAAGGGTCCTTCTCCCAGGTGCGAGTAATGATCCTGGGGGGGGCGGGGGGGAAACTTAGACCTCCACCCCTTTCCTTTCCAGTTAACGCCTACTTTGATATTATGCTGGCGCTCGGGCCCCAAACACTCACACAGCGATATCATGGAGGTGATCGGGCGATTTTTAAATGCCACGATCACGCGCAAAGCCACTGCAATACGCAAATGCACGTGAGAACACATCCTGGCACCAAAACGATAGCATGACAACCCATCAAAACCACGGGAACCCAAGTGGACTCTGAAACATCGCGCTGATCAGAAGATCAGGGATGAGGCGCCATACGAACACATAAAACATCATACAATCACATTGGGGTCATTGTGAAACCAGAAGAGTCCAGCAACACACGTGGGACCAGTGGAACAGATGTTACAGTCATATGTGGGGTACAAGCGAAGCCATATAAATGAACAGTCTTGTCGGGACCCAAACAGTCACGCGAGTCTGCCAACCAAGGGCGTTGTTTGTTTCGAGGGCAAGCTCGCGCGCTCACATCGCAAGCACTGTTGTTGGAGGGTGTGTATATGTATGTATATATATTATGTATAGATGTGCAGATTGTGCTTTTCTCCCCTTTTTTGTCTATTTCTCTCTATATATCGTTATCTCTCTCTTTCTCTCTCCATCTCTCTCTATCTCTTCTCACTCTTCCTCTCCCTCTATCTCCCTCTCTCTGTCTGTCGGCCTCTATCTCTCTGTATCTCTATATATATACACGTATGCAATCCTTACTGGTTCCTCCTTCGAACCCCCTCGCTCTCGCTCGACACTCATCGCTGGGGTGCCAGACCTGGTGGCTCCTTGATGGGAGGGGCTTGCGGAATTGTGCCACCCTCTCCTACGAGTTCCATGGGGCTTGTCCTTGCTCACGATTCTCAAGTTTTCGAACAGCCCATCCCAGCCGGCCCCACTCTCCCTCTTGCCAGCCAGCATCTGCCCTGCAAGTTGTTCGTCCCCGGCTGCATCTGAATTGAATAACTCTGTTCTCGCAAAGATATTGGCCAAAATATCTTGGTCCATAGAATTCGGAAAATCAAGACGAAAAGGAACTGACAAGTGTCGCGTGCAGATGTTAGTGATCGCCTCCAGACGGAGGAGGAGGAGGGAGGACCAGGGAGGAGGAGGGACGAGGGAGGAGGAGAGAGGTGGAGGAAGGAGAAGGAGGAGGAGGGAGAGGGAGGAGGAGGAGGAGGAGGACGGGCTGCGACTCCCAATCACTCCCACTCCCCTCCCTAACCTCCCTCCTTCCCTCTCCTCCCCTCCCTCTGTTATTAATATGGTTTACGCGCGGTTGCCTTCAGCGTTCCATTGCGACAACCAACAGCATCAAGAGAGAAGTATCTTGCGATGTTCACCGTGCCAAGTAGACCACGAGTCACTCGAAGATCAGCAGATGACAATTGGAATCTGATGGCAAGGCGACCTTTACGAGAGTCTTGCTGCAACCCAATCACCATGGCATTGCCGAGGGCCTCCCGGATCACTTCTCGGCGGGCCTCAGCTAAACAATATTTCATTTTCCTACATTTTGCTCGCTTCCCAACTCCAACAACGCCAGAATCCCCATTGGCCTTGTTCTTTCTGACGGCAGTCAGCAGCAACCTGGGGGCGCATGAATACATGATGGGGAGCATTGCGTGCCCTGGCCAGCCACCGGGCCATCATTGATCGAGCCGCCCAACCATTGGCGACGAACGGGCCCATGCGAAACGAAGAAATATGCGGTTGCAAGACCACCAGCCTTCTGGGCGTAAGTGGTTTAGCTTTCCTTTCCCCGACCTTACCCTTCTTCCCCTTGGACCCCTCCTCCTACCCCCGTCGCCCTGGGTTTGGACGGAGCGCCCCGCGAATGATTGGAGCGTCCCAGATGGCCCAAGATGGTCCCGAGATGGCCCCCAAAACCTACTCCAAGATGGGTCGAGATAGCTCAAGTTGGCTCACGATGACTTCAAACATGCTCCGAAAGACTCCAAGACCGCCCCAAGACGGGCCCAAGTGGCCACGGAAGTCTCAAAAGAAGCCTCGTTGTTCCCATCCACGTCCGTGATCAGAGCAAGTCGTTTGCGCAGTGTTGTTGGACGAGTTGGCGGGGATACGCGAAGCGTGATGATCAAATCATGTCGTTATAACAACAATCACCTGAATTGTTGCGTGGTCGGTGCAAGTTCCAGGGTCAGCTCAGCGACGTCGCCGCCGGACAACTTGGCGACCGACGTCTTATGCATGCGTGTCGCGGCGTGATTGTATAATACTGAGAGCCGGGCGTCGCGCGCCCGTCCGGTAGTGAACTTGCACTTGGCACCAGCTTCTGAGGGGGGCTCTCGGACCAATGATACTCTCAGGCCCCATGCAGCCTAAGGATGCCATTGGGCCCATGAAGGGCCCGCAGAGCACGTCGGGGTCCCAGGGGCCCAAGAGGCATCATCGCCGAGGGTGCTGGTAGTGTTTTTACTCATCACCAAGCCTGCGCACACAACGCACTGCAATGACCAAACCCCGAACTTCGATGTGCCACGCGCCCAAGTCGTGCCGTCATTCAGGACCTCATTCGGCAGCAGTCCCGCCCATTTAGTTTTGTGGATTGTCCAAATGCACCTGGGGAGGCCAGAACCACTGGGGAATGTTCTTCAATCCCCCACTTGCTCCATCTGCCCCCGGCCACACATCCCCCGTTGATACGACCATTCCTTCGACCCCCCCTGTGGCCACGGGAGGCTGAAGGTTCTCAGAGCGGCAGAGTCCATTTGACCGACGGTTTATGCCTTCCCTCTCCTTCTGTCTCGCCTCCCCTCCGCTCAGCCCCACCCCAAGTTCCCTTCGGCTCCTACCTTCTGCCTCATGCGTTTTCTCGCCAGTCCCCCCTGCCCTCCTTCGTCTCGTAGTCCTCCCCCTCCGCCTCCATCTCTGCCCCTCCATCCTCCACCTCCTCCAAAACTACCTTAAGAAACCGAGTTGCCTCCTCGATCTTTCCATCTCGTGCACGCCCCTCGTCGTCGCACTCATCTTGCCCAAGGGCCTGGAGCACGCCGGAGTCGTGCATTCGAGGAAGTGGATCTTGTCCACATCGGACCTTAAGCAGAAAGATAACATTACCCCAGTGCTACCCGACCTAGAAGTTGGAGCCCCTAGGAAAGCAGCATTAGTTGCTGTGCTATGCCATGCCATGCTATGCTGCGCTATGCTATGCTATGATATGCTACACTATGCTGCGCTATGCTATGCTATGTTATGCTACGTTATGCTATGTCATGCTGTGCTATGCTAAGCTATGCTAAGCTAAGCTAAGTTATGCTAAGCTGCGCTAGGACATGCTATGACATGATATGACATGCTATGATGTGCTCGGCTATGCTATGCTATGCTATGCTATGCTTGGCTATGCTATGCTTGGCTATGCTTGGCTATGCTATGATATGCTACGCTATGCTATGCTATGCTATGCTATGCTAGTGCAGCGCCGCGCTATGCTAAGTCAAGATAAGCTAAGCTAAGCTAAGCTAAGCTAAGCTAACCCTCTAGGCAGAGCCTAGGTATGGAATTACACCCATGCTAATATGCTGTACTGCGCTATGCTATGCTACGCTATGCCATGCTATGCTGTGCTCTGCTATGCTAAAGCTCAGCGAAGCTAAGATGAAGGTGAGCTAAGCTAAGATCAACCTGAACTAAGATGAAGCTAAGCTAAGCTAAGATGAAATAAGCTAAGCTAAGATGAGATAGGAAACGCTAAGCTAAGGGGACGTAACTGGGGGAACCGCGGGGCGGATGCTGGGGGAACCGCCCAGGGCGGTATCCACTGGCCAGTCCTTTAAGCACAGAGGTAGGGAATCCATAAACAAAGAGAGAGAGAGAGAGACCATAATCATAGGAGATCTAACCGCAGGTCAATGTACCAGAAGTTGCGAGAGGCCCCAGACGTAGGAACACGAAGGGGAACGTGAGGAGGAGGAGGAGGAGGAGGAGAAGGCGGCGGTGGAGGAGCAGATAGGGGAGGGAGGAACCGGACGAGACGAGGACAGGGGGGAGAGTGCAGAGGAGGAGATCGAGGCCGCCGAGGCCCGGGCCTCGGCAGGGCGACGACGGCAGCCTCTTTCTTGCCAAGGGCGGAGGCCATAACATGCTGAGCCAAAATGGCTGTGCGTCAGGCGTCGCCCTCGCCGCTGCGACTGGACGCCTTTGGGGGTCTTCTCGCCGACGCAGCTGGCACGAGATACTGGTCAGGATGGTTCGGATGGCTCGGCGACAATGCGGGATCCACAGCAAGGGCGACTCTGCCCCAGGGAAGTAGTGCGGAGGAGAAGCTCTGGGGGCGGCCCGTGCCAGTGGATCTGACCTCGCTGCTCTCAGGGGCAGGGGGTCGAGGGAGAGGAGGGGGGAGGAGGTAGGAGGAGGAGGAGGAGGTGGAGGAGGAGGAGGAGGAGGAGGAGTCCCGTTTGGATCCCTGTTAGATTGCACTCTGCTGGATCTCCCAGGAGCTCGCGATGCCCAAGAGTATTCTCCACAACTCTATTCTAATCTAGTTCACTTTGGTTACCATGTCTATCTTGGTCTGCCGTAGTAAACCTAGTTCGTACTCTATCCTATTCCAGGCGGGCGATTCGCTTGATGTCTCGGATTTCGTAAAGGCAACTACCAATGTTGTCCGAGCGGGCTTGAACTGGCTTGAACCCCCTACCATGGGCCCACAACGAATGATACACTATTCATTGAGTTGGATCAATGTCTCCCACTTGAAATGGTGATGCATTGGCGCTAGCACTACGCTGTCACTGCGAAAAAACATGTCGGCCTAATCATTATTCCGTACTTCGGCCCTGTAGGTGATGGTGAAGACAGCTGCTTTCCCCTCAGGCGGGCCAGCGAATTTCGTCATCGACTCGAAGATGCTCTTGCCAAACTCAGGGACTTTCTCAATGCTCGTGTACGCGTGCTGGACTTCAACCAAGACCTCGTGGGCTCGGGGGAGAGAAAAGCCCTGGTGTGTTTTTTGGGCGAGCTTCTTGTCCTCGTCGTCTGAAGGGAGGATCTCCTCAATTTTGCTGGCGCCCAGCTGGTCCCAGTTGTCGCCCTTGACGGCCTCCTTCTGAACCGACCCTCCCGGCTGGCCACCGGCGGCCGCGGCGTCCTGCGCGCTGCCCGCGCCGCCCTGGCCGCCCCGGCTGCGCTTCATGCCCTTCACGTCCTCCTGGCCGCCCACGTCGTTCTCCTTCGCGCTCTCCTGGCCACCGGCAGTGGTCTTCTCCATCTTCGCGCCCTGCTTGCCCTCCATGTCCTCTGCGCGCCGGCCGCCCACGACGTTCGCCACGTTCTGCTTGTCCTGCCTGGCCGCGACTGGGGCCGTGCTCGGCCGTGGGATCTCGCGCACGCGCTGCTGCTGCTGGAGCGTAGGCGTAGTAGGATGATGACGGCTTCTCTTGGATTGAATCCATTGTGATTTGTCGACGGCGCCCAAGTGCTTCCCCTCGTCGACGCCATGGCTGTGCTTTGCATCGCTGGGCAGCTTCTCCTTGCGGGTGCCCTGGCCCTTCGGGTCCTTCTTGTTGTTGATGTATTCTTCTTGCTTGTTTGCTTTCTCGATCATCTTGACCGTCGCTGCGTCGTAGGCTAGCGTGTCACCGCCGGCGAGATCCTCCACTAGAGTGTCTGTCATGACCTCCAGGCCCATGCGATCGTAGAATTCCAATACTGATGGCGCAGAATCTTGGGCGTCGCCGAACAGAGGTTGACTGCTGCTTCCGTCATGCAAGGCCTGAGTTGACATGGTTGCGATGGACACGCCAAGAACTCAAGTGCGGAAGGTCGCCCCAGAAGTTTGAGCCCAAATGGCCACGGTGGGGACCCACACAGAATCCCACCAGCCCTCTGGGCGCAGGTGGTCTAGGGCGTTTCTCGTTCCAACCTCCTTCTTTTCCATGTTTGGGAGGTTTCCCCCCCCTCCCCTACATGCGTTCGGACGGGGGGGGCCCGACCCATAGCAGCGCCCAAGATGGCCCAAGATGGCTCCAAGAGGGCCTCAGAGAGCGCGAGATGGCCTCCAAGATGGCCCAAGATAGCAGTTGGGTCAAGATAGCCTCCGACGCACGTCGAAGAGGCTTCAAGACGGCCCCAAGAAGGTTTCAAGTGCTGTCCGAGGCCTCCGAAGACCCCACCAAGAGGCCCAAATCCTTCGAACACCTAAGGACAACCAATGTTGTTTACCTTCTCGCTTTTTCGCTTCCGATGGGCCCTCGAGGCCTCAAGATGACCCCAAGACGGTCCAAGATAGCCCCACGAGGGGCCCAACAGGACCCCAAGACGGCCCCGAGAGCGCCCAAGAGCGCTCCAAGAGCGGGCCAAGAGAACCCCAGGACGGCATTTTTGAGCCTCCGATGGGGGGGTGTCCGAATTATTAAGAAGGACCCCCATATGTTTGAGCGAAAGGGTCCAAGACGGCCCCAAGAAGCCCCTCAGGCATTCCAAAAGAGCCCCAAGAAAGGCCCCCTGACCCCCCAAAAGAGCCCCAAGAGGGCCCCAAGACGCCCCAAAAGAGCCCCGCGAGGGCTCCACGAAGGCCCTACGAGGACCTCAAGAGAGCCCCAAGACAGAGCTCCAGGAGTGCCCCAAGAGGGCCCCAAGAGAACCCCTAAGAGAGCCCCAATATGGCTCCAAGTTTCGAAACGCACGTGAGTTTCAAATCAGTGCAACAGCCATTACGAGTCATCGACACACCCCTCACCCCTCATCGAAGCACCATCGTAGCTTGCACCGATTTCCATCTTAAACTTCAATGCGGGAAGCTATTTGTGATGCTTGTTTTCCCGAAGACGGCTGCGCGACTGCATGCGTCCTGCCGCCCCTGCTGATCGTTCCTGGATGGTCTGGAGGGGATACGCGAAGCGTCAAGAATATCTCAAACATTTGTCTGTGCACAAGTACACGAGCCGTTGCGACACCAGACTAATGCAGCGTGATGCGATGCTATGCGGTGCAATGCTATGCTACGCCATCTACGCTAGGTTATGATATTGAATGTTATGCGGTCCGGCCCATCAGGTAGTTTACGTTAGGCCTACGACGACGCTTCCCCGAGTTCATGCATTGTTCGTCTCCTTGCGCCACTAGAAATGCGCATCGTCGTCCGTCTTCTGTCGTCGTCGTCGTCAACGTCACGGCCTGGCGAAGGCCTGCCGAAGAGCCCAAGGAGGCCCCAAGAACGCCCCCAAGAGGCTCCAAGAACTGCGTGGAGAAGGCGGAGGAGGCCGAGGAGGAGGAAAAGGGAGAGGACGACGAGGAGGAGGACGAGGAGGAGAAGGACCAGGAGGAGGAGGATCCAAGAAATAGATTTTCGATTCTGACTAAACACAGGGCAGACCAGGACCGGCACCAGCACCGGCACCGGCACCGGCACCGGCACCGGCACCGGCACCGGCACCGGCACCGGCACCGGCACCGGCACCGGGGCAAGAATCGTTCATGCCTTCCCCCGCAAGCGTTGACAAGATTAATTTGCCCACGAGGCTGGCGAGCCCGGCGCCTCCCTAGGCACGGGCGCGGGACATCCCCCGCAGCTCGGGCCCGGACGAAAGGGGGGGATTGGGAAAGGGGGGGTTACGAAATCTGCTGCATGCAGCTGGTTTCGGCCCAACCGAGGGGCCCATCGATACATGGGCGCCTCCCAGCGCCGGGAGGCGCCAGGAAAATCAGCTACGTGAGCTGATTCTCACCCACTCCTTTGCTATCCCCCCCTTTCGCCCGGCCCGAGCAGCGCTGCCTTCCTCCTAAATGGGTACGGAAAGAATGGGTACAATGCCCAACAGCAGTTCCTGTTCATGTTGAACAGGACTCACTGTCCACGCCGCCGCGGCCTGTGTCCATTCGAGGCAGAACGCCGCCTGCCCAACAGCGGCCGCTGCTGGTTTGGGACAACATTTGCTGTTGGGCATTGTACCCATTCTTTCCGTACCCATTCCGGGCGTCCAAACTTGTATCCGCTGGTGGGGTTGGGCACGTGCTGTCGGAACGGGTGGAGGGAGGGGTGGAGGGAGGGGTGGAGGAGGAGGAGAAGGAGGAGGAGGAGGAGGAGGAGGAGGGGGATGAGGGAGGAGGAGGAGGAGGAGGAGGAGGAGGAGGAGGAGGAGGAGGAAGGAGGAGGAGGAGGAGGAGGAGGAGGAGGAGGAGGAGGGAGGTGGAGGAGGAGGAGGAGGAGGAGGAGGGGGAGGAGGATAAGGAGGAGGAGGAGGAGGAGGAGGAGGAGGAAGGGAGGAGGAGGAGGAGGAGGAGGAGGAGGAGGAGGAGGAGGAGGAGGAGGAGGAGGAGGAGGAGGAGGAGCTGTCGGCATGATGGTTCACACGGCCGCGCGGGTGCTCACATCCTCGCTCGGCTGCTCCAGCGCCATCTGCCCGACAGAGAGCATGCTGCAGGGGTGCTCACAGTCTACCTCGTTCGCTCGCGCCTTTTTGTACGATATACTCGACGAGATGCACAGGCGCTTCCCTCATTTGAAGTTTCGAACGTGGGTGGACGACCTACGTCTCAGGGCCTGGGGATCCCACAAGATGCTCCAAGTGGACGTCCCAGAGGCCATCATATACCGAGGAGAAGCCCTACAAGCCAGAGGCTGTCTGCTTTCCCCCAAGTCCTGCATCATCAGCTCGGTCAAGTCTGTCGGTCAGTCCATCTGCTCCACGCTGGGTTCTCATGGATGGGCCTTCGAACGAGTGGGATTTGGGCGGGATCTGGGGCTGGATACCACTCTTAGAAAGAGACGCAGGATTGCTACCAGGAACGCCAGGTTCGGCAAGGGGCTCAAGAGGCTCACCTCGATCCAGAACCTGTCCAGGAATATCAAACGGGCTCGGAGGCTGGTCTCAACTGGGGCCAAACCACAACTCTTCTGGGGCCACCAGGGCCAGGGAATATGCCCTACGCAATTGAAGCACGTGCGGGGGCGTCTTGTCCGTGGGCTTGGATATGTTCCCAAGTATGGTTGTACTACCACGGGCTTCGCCCTGCCGCCGAAAGGACAAGAGCAGGAGGATCCTGCTCACTATTTGCCGATGCAGATTTTATCCGCCTGGTTCGACATGGTCAACCAGGACTCAGTGCTGCACACCGCTATCAACAAGCGGTGGGCTCCTACAGTAGAAAGGCTTGCAGGGAAGTCTCGGTGGAGCAAGGTTGTTTCCTTTTTTTTCGGCCACTATCGCCACCGTCCTGGACTTTGACGTGTATCCCGTGGGCCCTTGAGGATGGATCCTACCAGATCAGAGGCGCTTCATTGTCACCCCTGGGGGCCTCAAGAGGCAGGAGGAGTTCATCAACGCTTTCTCCCAACACATCTCCCGAACTATCTGGTCTCGGGCGTCGAAGGTTTATCTTGGGGGAGGAGCTGAGGAAGGAGTGGATGTTTACAGTCATAAGGTTATTTGCCAGAAGTTTCGGAGAGAGGAGGCGCCAGCATGTGCTAAAGCCCTCCGCATCATTAGCAAGGGTTCAGTTTGGACGTGCGGCCGACTACACTCGTGCACGCCAGATGTTTCAGCCAGGTGCCCGAGGTGTGACGCCCCAGAGGAGGACGACCTCCACCGCTTCTGGACCTGTCCCGCGCTCCAGCAGTGCACCGACGAGGCTACTCTCGATTCTAATCATCTTGTTTTGAGGGCAGTGGAGCATATCCCGTCATACCCCATCAAGTGGGGCCGCGCGTTCCAGCCAGCCGAGTTCACCACAGGACTCGCTGAAGTTAACCCACCCACCCCAGTCCACCGCGCCACGGGCACGTTCGTTCTCCAAGGGATGCAGGTGAACGGCAAATTCTTGGTCGGGTCCGACGCCAGTGGGGGGCCCACACAACCAAGATCCTCGAAAAAGGCGCGTGGGCTGGGGGGTAGCAGTATTGGACACAGATTACGAACTAGTAGGCACGCTTCGAGGGAGCCTGCCAGGAAAGCAGACGGTCAACCGCGGCGAGCTGTACGCCGCCACCCAGGCCCTGCGCCAAGTGCAGGGAGAGATTACCTTGGCCGTGGATTCCAACTATGTTCATCGGGGAGCTCTGAGGGGGTCTAGGTGGAAGCCACGTTCCGATCCCGATGTATGGCTTGATTTTTGGACCGCCTTCGAGGCCCATGATGGGCCCGTTGAGTTTCACAAAATCAAGTCCCATCCTAGCTAAGAGGGCTGGGACACGTATAATATTCAGCCGTGGGCCCTTTTGGCCAATTCGCTCGCGGATGAGGTAGCCAACGGCGCCGCCACCCACGTCCAGCTTCCTCAGACAGTGCTTGACAGCATCGATGCCGAAGACGCTGAGATGCAGCTCGTCTCTAGGCGTCTCGCCACCATCCAGGTTGCAGTCTGGGGTGACTTTAGGTTTCCCTCCTCTCCTCGACCCAAGCAACCCAGGCCGACCCGTAAGTGGGGACATGCCAAACACGTCTTGGAGGATTGTAAAGAGGGGCTCAGGTGCAGGATTTGTTTCAGGTACCAGTTCGCGGGGCAGAAGGCCCCCTGGTTAGATAAGCCGTGCACCCAATATATGGCTCAGGGATTTCACCACGCCCACATTCCCCACCTGCATGTTTTTTTTTCGGGGATCGCATTTTGCTCGAGGTGTGGTGGATGGAGTAATTCGAGGTCCTTCAAATTAAAGAGTGTATGTGAGCCCGCTACCAGCACAGGCCTGAGGGGCCCGCAACTGTCTTTTGAAAGGGTTGTTACCACAGGGGCTACAAAGCTGGCCATCTTCTCTCGCCGCTCGCTCCCAAGAAGGGAGCGCGAAGGCTGCGGGAGTCCCGCCACAGCGCATCAGTAGCTAAGCTGCCAGCGGGCCCTCGGAGTGCGAGGTCTCCCCTTAGTCGCTGGCAACAAGGCAACATGGAGGAGGAGGAGGAGGAGGAGGAGGAGGAGGAGGAGGAAGAGGAGGGGGAGGAGGAGGAGGAGGAGGAGGAGGAGGAGGAGGAGGAGGAGGAGGAGGAGGAGGAGGAGGAGGAGGAGGAAGGAAGGAGGAGGAGGAGGAGGGAGGAGGAGGAGGAGGAGGAGGAGGAGGAGGAGGGGAGGAGGAAGGAGGAGGAAAAGGAAGAGGAAGAGGAGGAGAGAGGAGGAGGAGGAGAGGAGGAGGGAGGAGGGAGGAGGAGGAGGAGGAGGAGAGGAGGAGGAGGAGGAGGAAAAGGAGGAAAAGGAGGAGGAGGAAAAGGAGGAGGAGCAGGGAGGAGGTGGAGGAGGAGGAAGAGGAGGAGGAGGAGGAGGAGGAGGAGGAGGAGGAGGGAGGAGGAGAGGAGGAGGAGGAGGGAGGGAGGAGGAGGAGGAGGAGGAGGAGGAGGAGGAGGAGGAGGAGGAGGAGGAAAAAGGAGGAGGAGGAAAAGGAGGAGGAGCAGGGAGGAGGTGGAGGAGGAGGAGGAGGAGAGGAGGAGGAGGAGGAGGAGGAGGAGGAGGAGGAGGAGGAGGAGGAGGAGGGGGAGGAGCAGGAGGAGGAGGAGGAGGAGGAGGAGGAGGAGGAGGAGGAGGGAGGAGGAGGAGGAGGAAGGAGGAGGAGGAGGAGGGAGGAGGAGGAGGAGGAGGAGGAGGAGGAGGAGGAGGAGGAGGAGGAGGAGGAGGAGGAGGAGGAGGAGCTGGTGGAGCAGGGCGGGGGGGACCCCGCCGCCGCCACGGGGCACCGGTCCCGCGCCGCGCCCCTCCCGCGCGCGTGGCCTCCGCGCGGCCCCTCTGCCTCTCCGGGGGGCTCCCCTTGGAGCCGGGCGCCTCGGCGCACGGCCTCGGCGCAGGAGCGGAGAGGAGGAGGCGAGGACGAGGGGCGCGAAGGGGGGGCGAGGCGTGGAGGAGGGGGTGCGGGATCAAACTACCAAAAACAGAAAAATAAATAATTCTGAAGAAGAAGAATAATAAGAAGAAAAAAAGAAGAATAAGAAGAATAATAAGAATAATAAGCATAAGAAACATAAGAAGAAGAGGAATAAGAAGAAGAAGGGTAAGAGGAGGAGGAGGAGGAGGAGAAATCAACATATCAAAACAGGAGAAGAAGAAACATACTAATAATACTAATACTTATAAGAAGAAGAGGAGGAGGAGGAGCACGGGAAAGAATGGGAGAGGATGGGAGAAGGGGCGGGAGGTGGAGGGGGCGGGGCGACAGGTCGGAGTCGAGAGCAGAGATTGTCGAGAGTCGCGAAGGCCAACGAGCAGGACGCCATTAGCTGCGCGGATGTCGAGGTCCCGGAGCAGGGTGGGCTGCGGTCTTTCTCCCTTCCGGCAGCAAGAGCAGGAGAAATGAGTGGAGAGAGCAGAGGGGAGAGAGCAGAGAGGAGAGAGGAGTGAACAGCAGGAAGATAATGACGATAGAGGAGGGTAATAGGGATGATCGTGTTGGCCAGGAGCAACAAGAGAACATGATGAGGAGGATAATGCCATGCAGCCTGGGAGCGGGAAGACTCCCAGGGGAAAGAGATGATGAGAGAGGAGTGCAAATAATGCGGTGGAGCAGGAGGATGATGAGAGAGGAGAGAGGAGGAGGGCAAAAGTCAAAGGAGGACGGGCAGGAGAGGTAGGGATTGGAGGTGGAGGACCAGAGGGTTCAAGCCAACCCAGGAATATCACACGCCACTGCCACTTTCAGCGCTCCCACGCGCGAATCCCCCGCGTTCGAGTTCTTTCTTTCTTCTTGTGCATTTTCTTGCGATGCCCAGTTATGATGGGATGCCAGCGTGGGCAGTACAGATGCAGAACAGCATTAACAGTCATACGGATGCAGCTGTTTGGGCCTTACGTACAGAGCTTAAGCGGGACATCCAGGGGCTACGGACAGGATTGCGAAGGTTGAGGTTGGGCAGAAGAAGGCCGATGACCGCATCAGCAAGCTTGAAGAGGCACTTTCGACTGGCGGCTTCTCCGGATTCACCCTGTCATACTTCGTTATCCGTGGGTTCTGCGAGTGGAAGGACCGGAAGACACACGGCATTGCTAGAAAGCGGGCTGCAGACCTCGTGGCACGGTTTAAGGCTAATTTGCCACCAGCGGTGCAGGGCAAAGTAGGGGATACTGAACTACGGGGAGCTGAGGTGCACAAGTTCATGGTTCATGTCACACCGCCGTACGCCACAGAGGTTGCAGTCATATTCCGAGATATTCTCAAGGATAGTTTTTATCACATCAGCGGGAAAGAGTTGTTCACCACGGTGCAGAAAGAGCCTGAAGAACAACGCAGGTTTGAGGCTGGTGGCAAGGCAAAGGCTTTCTTGGAGAGCAACGCGAAGGCGATGGACGCTACGACTCAGGTGTTCCACTCGGGTCCACCAGACTTTCGCATCTCGGTGAAGACAGCGGCCGGGGAGAGGACCATGGGGGAGGTGGACGAGAAGGGGAGATGAGGTGGAACGAGGCTGCCATCCACAGTGATTTTGGGAGTACCCTCGGAGCCTCAGAAGCGGAGCTGCGGACCTTCTGGTCCGGGCGATCGCCTGGTGAGCTTCCCAACGGGTGGGCTACGGCTGTGTCTTGGAACTCTTGCAAGAAAGGGGCAAATGTTGCAAAGAAAGTCTGCAAACAGTTTCGACGATTTGCGGATGGGGTTTTGTCGCATTTTTTACATGAGGTTATTGCATGGTCTGGTTTGCATGGCTACACGTATTCAGCCCAGAGCATTTTAGCTGCAGGGAATTGTGAATGCGCTTTTCTTCTTCCTAGACTCGGGATGCGGGTGCTTAGGGAGGTTGGTTTTGGAGCTTACTGGTACGGTGCTGTTATTTCGAATTCGATTTAACTTACAGCTCATATTTTTGACCATATTGAGGAAGATGGGCGGGCGGTCCGGGTATTCGAGGAAACGACTAGGTACGTCCAGCGAGCTCGCGACTTGTATTCGTCCATGTCCTTTGAGATTTTGCTTGGGGTCGACGCTAATGTGAAATTCCTTCGTTTGGGGGATCTCTCACTGAAGATGCGGTGCTTGAGCAGCGGGAGAGCCATAGTGTGGCAAAGGTCACAGCAGCTGGTTCATGGATGGAGGCCCTGGGTTTGCATTTGTTGAACACTTTCCCACAAGGCGGGGATCCTGGTGACGGGCCCCCTGAACTACGACGTTTCTGGACACACACACACACAAACGGGACAGCCGAACCCATAGAGCCCAAATCGATTACATCGGTGCAACATATTCCATAAAAAAAACGCGTGGGTATAACGACCCCATCATAAGATATTTAAGCGGTCCGATCATCGGCCCGTGTGGGCGGAAATGTCCAACAAATCTCAGGGATCTTGCCGCATAGAGGTGCAGAGGTCGTTCAGGGGGTGGGCGCCTGTCGACGAGCAGAACATGGAGGAGTACAGGCAGCTTGTCGTGAACTCGCTGGATTCGCAGCTTCCTGCTTTCCAGGCCGCGATCATAGAGGCAGGTGTAGGTATCAGATATCACACGGTGGGGTTGAGAGAGAGAGAGAGAGAGAGAGAGAAGGGTGATCAATAACATCAACAGTCAGCTGAAGCAAGCTCGAAAAGCCGTTGCCACTGCCACTCAGGACAAGCGACGAGAACGAGCACGATACTTTCGAAGGGCTGCACGCAAAGCCAAACGCCAACGTAATGAACGACGCTTGCGAATGCTGTCGAGGAATGGTAATTCATCGGAAGTGCCCGTGACATTAAATTTACTTGGGGTCCGTACCGCTGATCGGAAGGTGCGGGGGCAATATTTGAGAGAGTTTGGCATGCAGAGGTTCGGCGATGTCGGTAATACGTCAATTATCCAACAGGCTCGGCTACGTATGCTGTCGCAGGTGTGTATTAACAACCGCATGGACGGGTTTGCGCGCCTAGGCATCAAACCGTTTGATTTGTTGACGGCTCGTGGTGAGCTTCGCAAAGGCACTGATCCTGGTAGCGGCGGCGAGCCACTGGAGATGTACAGGGCGTTGCCCTTTCTGTGCGTGCACCTCTTCTAGCAGCTTTTTCAAAGAAAGGTCTAGGGATTTGTATTATGCTGATCCTCCTAGCTGGAAGCTGATCGACTTTTTGGGGGTTCCCAACAAACACCATACCTATTACGTTCGGTGGGTTTCGGTGGCTTGGCAAGGTGGATGTTGCTTTCAGGTGGTACGTGCAATCGCTGCAACCCTCTGCGAAACGGGCCCCCTGGCCCAGTTCGGTAGCAGCGTTTGGCTTCAAGGCGGGATATGCCTGTGATGATGTCGTGTCGATCGTTCGTCTGTGCATATTTCTTGCCAGCAGGTGGGGCTAGCCACTTATTCATGGCTCCTCGGGCGTAGAGATAGCTTTCGACGCCATGCGCCGGGAGAAGGTGTTCGATACTATGATTGGCCGAGGTCTTCCACGCGATCTGGCGGCGGCACTTCTTAGGGAGGTCACCGGGATGCGATGCTCCATGGAGCTGCCAGGTTCAACGCCGTGCAACCGTCTCGGCCTCGAGATAGGAGGGAGGCAAGGCGGGGTGGAGACACCAGTCGTATTCAACATGATGTTAGAGTGGGCCCTGGCTGGCTTGGACAGCAAATGGAAGGCCGAAGGACAAGGATTCCGCAGAGATGTGGAGGCCCACAGAACGTTGCGCATTTGATTTGGGCGGACAATATTTACTCGTTGGCAGGCTTTGTCGCGCAATGGTTTAGTCGCTCACGGATGTTTTTTTTCCGGATTGGGACTGCGCTGGAAAGCATCGGCCCTCAAGCGCATGGCGCGCGGGGCACTGGGCGGCAAACTAGTGGAGGAGCCCGTGGTTCATGCGGCCAGCGCTCAGGTTTTGCTAGATCGTCGACGAGATGGAGGTTCTTGGGGCCCTGATCAGCCAGGAAAGCGACACGCGCGCGAGCTTGCAGCACAGGTTGGGCAAGGCCGAGGGTAAATATTGGAGCAATGCGGCCACTTACAAAAGATGCGGCTCCATTGCGGCCAAGCTGAAAGCGCGGTCCACTGGCCCGGCCGCCAGCGCAGCACACCGATCTTCGACGTGGCATCGTTCAAAACATGTATTGGTGCGCTTTCGTCGACGGGAGTTTTGTTTTCTCCGGAATATGTTTGGATTCCGACGTCGACCAGATGAGGGCCCATCTAGTTTCAGGATCCGCACGGCTCGCTTGTTGGAGCGATGGTTCCAGATGACTGGCGTGCGGCCTCTGCGCCGACGCGTGCTTCGAGATGCATTCAAAGCAGCATGGCGCGAGACAAATCTCATTCCACATGATGGTGCCTGCAATCCCCTGCCCGTGGCGAGGGCGGCGAGGAGCCGGCCATGGTGGGAGACAGCTAAGCACATCTACAGCGAGAAACGGAGGGGGAAGGAAGGGCATCGTACATTCAGGTTACGGGCATCGCGTCGAATGGGAAGATGCTTTCGTGCAGGTCTACGGTGCAGAGTGGCGCAGTAAGCGGGGCGCATGCTCATCCATGGTTGAGTGGATGTCCTGTATACCCCGAGTTCGAGGTTCAGATGCGCGAGGATTTGCCGGTTTTTCGATCCTCGGGCACGTCGCCTCCAGCGGGTCCAGAATTGCATGCGCCGAGGGAGAAACGCCGAAGATTAGCATCATATCCGCTTGAGTCGCTGCCTGACCGACACGGTGAGGATGCCCCAGAAGTCAGTTGGGACAGCGCGCGAGGACGGTTTGCTGCGACTACAGACTGCCAACCTCTAGCGGCGGCGGTGAACGGCCAAACGGCGTTGACCAACCCTTCTTTGAAACCCCTCCTGGGGCGCGGCACCCAGAATCTGCTCGCACCTTTAGACCGGGGGTGGAGGCCTGCCCGAGACATTGGCGACGCAGTTGCGTGGCACCTGCGCGACTACAATAGGGTTGCTGATCATTTAGTTCACCATACGGTGGATGAACTCAAGTCTTGGGCACAAGTTTTTTCCAGAGGGTGCTGAATTGTCGTGGGTTGCTAATTTTCTCGCGCATGTCGACGGTGGCGCGCGCGCGGGGCAGCGCTCCGCAGCGGCATGGCGTGCGGAAGCAGTACATGTCAACGGCAATGCTAAGACAACCGCTCGCGCGTTGATGGCGGGCACGTTTGTGTCCGAACCGATTGCGTCATTTCTCGCTGAAGCCGTCGCCTCGGATGAGGCGGTCCAGGCGTTGGCCTAATGATTGCCGCTCACCATCGCGCGGCCGCAATCTTGGCGACCTGGGCCCCGGGAGAAGAAAAACCGAAGAAGATGAAGAAGAAGGACCGGAGTGAGCTTAATTAGGATGTGCCAGAGATTCCAGGAAGCGTTCCCTTCGAGACCAGCGCCTGATGGGCCTACCACTCAGGCCCTCCGTTCGCCCAGCTGGAAGGAGTGCGAAGAACCAAACATGAAGCTCGAGGAAGTGTGCAGCGATCGCCCCTAGTGAAAGAGGACGTTGTTTGGTTATGTTTTCGTTCGTACCGTTCGAGCGCAGGCCTTTCGTTCTATTTGACGCAAGCAAGGGAAGTTTGAACTTCCTAACCGAGAGATCCATTCTGAGGAGTGACAGCCCTCGTTCGTTTAACTGGTGGAAGCGTGCAGGACGAGTGCGCGCGGCGCTGCAGCGCGAGCCACCGGTTGAGAACCATGCGCCCTCCACCCGTATGAGTATTGTAAGGGGTGGGCGCGGACTGGAGGCCACTGCTTCATTTTAAGAAGGTCGTGCTGTTCACGCGCGCACTTATGCGAACACCCCCCCGCGTGCCAACGCGCACGCACGAATGTGCATCCCCTCGCTCCGCCCGATGCCCGCGGCCATTAAACTCGCGCGCTCGGCCAATTTTGACCACCAGTTGGGCACAGATGCTGGCCCCTGGGCCGTGCGACATCGACGCCGCGCGGCGGCGGGTTATAAGGGTGCTTCATGAGTACGACCTCCTCGCAACGTGCTTGGCGCTGCAAGCGGGGGTGGCCGAGTTCGAGGCGTCGCCCGCGCAGGTGTCGGAGGCCGCGAGCCTCAGTGCACAGGAAGCGCGGCGGCCATTGAAGGAGTTCGTGGACCAGGCGGTGCCCGAAAAGCCGGTGCAGAAGTGGCTGAGGGCGTCCCGCGGCATCTTTGAGCTGGCCATGCTGGAGGATGACGTGGCGTTCCCCAGGATGGCTGCCAGCCCGTGCGACCGAGGCCCCACCGCCGCCGCGGGCCCGCGCGATGGCGGGGACCCGCCTCGCTCAGAAGTGCGGCGCGGTTTCTGTTGAGACCCGCCGCCGACCTGGAGGGGCAGGAATGGGCTCCGCGGGGGCCTCGAATGGCAGCGGTGTTCGGGAAGATCGGGGCGCCCTCGCTTGGGGCGGCGTGATCCCGCATGGACCCGGAGAGGGCGGAGGGTGGACGTCTGGTGCTTCGAGAGGAGGAATTGGAGGAGGACGAGGAGGAGGAGGAGGAGGAGGAGGAGGAGGAGGAGGAGGAGGAGGAGGAGGAGGAGGCAGTTGTGTCCGCATGACGAATCGAGGATGACCGATGCGGATGATAACGATGAGGAAGCACAGCTGGAGGAGGAGGTGTGGCACGATTATAAGGATCTGCAAGAGAAGATGCAGGAAGAGAGGCAAGCAGACACGCAGGATGATCGGGGGAACAGGAAAGGGATATGGAAAAGTACGTGGAGGAGGAGGAGGAGGACAAGGAGGAGGAGGAGGAGGAGGAGGAGGAAGAGGAGGACGAAAAGGAACAGGAAGAGGATGAGGAAGGATACGATGAGCAGGATATGAGGATGTAGTCAGGAGATGGAGGGGAAGGTAGAAGAGGACAGTTATGACGAGGTCCTCCTTCCCGACCAGTGTTGGACGTGCATCTCTCTGCCTGTATACGGGGGGACGCTCGCTTCCTCGCCGGACGAGACCTGAACACTGTCCCCGCACGGATCGTGAAGGGTCTTCCTTGGAACTCCTTATCTCCTGGGCTTCCGCGGGGGTCCATAGGTGCCACGGACGGGCCCGCCTCGAGAGCCATTGTCAGGACTGCGGGCAAGATGTATATCGATATCCGCTGCGCCTTGGAGTTTTGGGCACCCTTGTCCAGAAATCCGAAGCGCAGTGGATTTGGACAGAAACCTGCCCCTCTTGATGCTATATGGTTATCCATATCCACTGCGCCTCGGTCTTTTGGCGCCCTTTCCCGGAAAGTCCAAGACACAGTGGATATTAATATCAGAGTGAGGGGGCCGAACGGTCATTCATTGTTTCTGGGTGCGTGACTGAAGTGCGGATCCGTGGTGAGGATTCTGCTTGTTGATGTTGTTGTTGTTGTTGTTGTTGTTGTTGTTGAACATTATTAATTCTAAAGAATAATTATTGTTGGGGCCCCTGGTGCACGGCCCCCCTGCGCCGCCTAGGCCGCAGCTACATTTTCATCATTTTCGTGAGGAAGCCTCAGGTAATACGATGTCATCAAGATCCGGTTGTTTTGTTGTAATCCGTTTTCCCTTGCAAAAAACACTATAAAATGACATTTCTTGTTCTAATATAATCAAATTTCAAGAATCCCTTGCAAAAAATAAGGTAAAGTGGACATTCGCGCGCGCAAGACGAAATCCTTCCAAAAGCTTAGTGTTCGGAGCGATTTTAACATAAAAACATCAAAAAACCAATGGTTTTTCAACAAAAAAATGTCAAAATCTCATCCCGCGCGCTCTTGCGGATTCGTAGGAAACCCAACACTTTTTAAACATTTCTGTCAAACGGGCTTTTGCGAGCAACTTTTTCGAACTTCTGCGACAACGGTTGCGCACCTGCCAGGGCCATCATCCCTGTCAAATAATACCATGCGGGACACATTCGTTTTTTCTTCGCGCGCGCACGCCGTCGTCGTCGGCCGCGGGGCCCTGAATAGTAGCCACGGTCGTCCGCATGCCACGAAGTGAAGTGTCCGAACGTCATAGGGCGGGAAGCTGGGTGTGGGTGGTGGCGAAGAGTCGTTTGGAAATTTGGTAGAGCTTGAACCGGCCCCCCCACAAAGTGGGGGTATTGCCCGCCTCCTATGAAAACCCTGGCACTGGTGAGAACGGAGTGTCCCCAGTCTTAAATGATTGTTGTTGTTGTTGTTGTTGTTGTTGTTGTTGTTGTATTCTCACTTCTGAAGAATAATTATTGTTGATCCCCCCCACCGGTGCATATGGTTTTTTCTCAATCAAAGTGTGCCCCTCGACGCTCGCACCCTGTTTTTTGACAGGGAAAGTCTTGATGCTCAAACTGGGCCCCTGGCCCCCAGGTTAAAACAACAACGGCTCCCGCTTGAGATCTCCTTACAATTTAGCCAGGACCCCCGCTCCCGCCCGAGACTTCCTCGCATTTTATTCAGGAATCGCGCTCTCGCTTGGGACTTCCTTACAATTGATTCAGGAATCGCTCTCCCGGCGCTCTGGAGTCGCGCTCTCGCTGGAGACCTGCTTGCAACTTACTGAAGAATGTCCTTGCGTTGGAATTTCCTGCAATTTGCCTAAGCGCCGCGCTCCCGACACCCAGGCACCCAGGAGTCGCGCCCGTTGTGGCCCCATGCGCATGCCCTTCGTGGCCCCGCTGTCGCCATTTGTGTCCCCCTCACTGTCCTACGTGGCCCAGTTACTACCCTCAGTGGCCCCATAGTTGCCTTCTGTGGCCCCGCATTATCTGCACTTCGTGGCCCCCGCTCGTTCGCGCTCTTCGTGGCCCCATACGCATTCCCTTCGTGTCCCCGCTGTCGCCCTTCGTGGCCTACTTCGTGCCCTTCGTGGCCCTGCTGTCGTTCTCTCTCGCTCTCGCTTTCGTCGTCGTCGTCGCCGTCGTCTTCGACGTCGTCGTCGTCGTCGTCGTCGTCGTCGTCGTGGTCGGTCCCCTGTCCGTCCCTCTTGGGGTCGGGTCGATGGTCCGCGGCCGCCCCGCCGATCAGCGCTGCCGCTGGCCAGGCCGACGGTCCGCGGCCGCCCCGCCGCTTGCCGGGGCCCGGCCTGCAGGGAAGAAAGGTATACCCCCCAAAAGGGGTTCGATCGAAGACGAACAGGGCGGGTATCGAGGGTTTGGGAAATACGCGTTATTGGAAACTCGAGCATGTAAGGGCGAACAGTCTTAAAATTATTGTTGTTGTTGTTTTTGTCGTCGTCGTCGTCGTCGTCGTTGTCGTCGTCGTCGTCGTCCCCCCCGCGACCCGGCCCGCGACCCGCCCGCGACCCACCTCGCGACCCACCCGCGACCCACCCCGCGACCCAACCGCGACCCACCTGCGACCCACTCCGCGACCCGCTCGCGACCCGGCCCGCGACCCACCCGCGACCCACCGTCGACCCACCCGCGACCCACCTGCGATCCAACCCGCGACCCACCTATATTGCTTTAACAAAAAATCGGCGCCTGCGGCGGGCTCGTTGTATCGTTTGAAAATTTTTGCGCCTGCGGCAGGCTTCTTCAAAGCCTCGCAGACTGCCGACGTCCCCGCCGCCCCCTCACTCTTATCCGCAACTGCGGGGTGCTACCCAGACATGCGACGCCCTGATTTTTTCAGGACGGCGTCCCTGGAAGCCCCGACCCTTTCCTCGGGACCTGTTTGTCGTCCTGAGTCGTTTTTTGAAGGTCCCGAGGCCCGGCGAGGGCCTCCCGGGGCTGAAAACAGCAACAACAAATTGCCGTCCTGATTTTTGTTGACGACGCGATCATGTCTGCGTGCGTAATAAATCTTGCCCGCAAGGCCGCGCTGGGCACTAGGCCCGATCGGCCCGAGCGGGTTCCCAGGCCTCCGGTGTCGCGGGCGAAGCCGGTGTGGGCTTGCTCGCTCGGCGTCGGGAGCGGCTTCTACAGGGCCCGCCCCCGGGGGGGCCCGCGAGCAGAACGAGAGAGCGGCCCGCAGGGGGCAGTGCCGGTCCCCGGGATAGCGGCTGGAGCCTCAAGGCCCACCTCGTGAGGGAGCCTCGGCGTCGGAGGATGCCTGGGCGGTGGAGGCACTGACAGACAGGATCGCGTCGTCAAACAAAAAACAGGACGGCCAGTTTTCAGCTACTTTTGGCCCCGGGAGGCCCTCGCCAGGCCTCGGGACCGTCAAAAAACAATTCAGGACGAGAAGCCGGTCCCGAGGGAAGGGTCGGGGCTTCCAGGGACGCCGTCCTGAAAAAATCAGGACGTCGCATGTCTGGGCTCAGATTTTGTCCCAGCGCGCGTGCGAACAGCACGTGGGCGTCTGCAGCCAGATCGGCCCCCAACCGTTTGTTGGGCGCGCCGGCGCGGGCGCGGGCGCCGGTGCGCGCGCGGGCGCGCGCGATGGCAAGGGAGGAGCTGCGGCGCGGCCGCGGGCCGAACAGCACCCCCGCGCCAGGCGAGCGACAAAGCAAAGAAGGACCGACGGCACGGGCAATTGCGCGCAAGCTGCCCGCACGAGATCGCGCGTCGCCCGTGAGCACCCCGTCCCCAGAGATCCAGCATATTGACAGAATTCAGGACGGGGTCTTCTCGCCGTCTTCGGCCTCTAGACGTTTTTGCGCCGGGCCCCTGGGCCGTCGAACAGCAGCTCGGGAGGAGCAACCGGTCCAGGGGACTTCCAGGGGCCCTTCTTGAGAAAGTCATGGTATCGGATTTCTGGGTCCCGTGCTCCCACGCGTGGGTGCCGCACCAGCGGCCTGCGCGCGCCGCCGTGCGAGGTCGCCGCGCCGTCCCGCGCGGAACTGCCGGGGGGCCCTGCCCCCGCCTATCCGCCCAGGCAGCCTCGCCCGCCAGAGGGCCGGGCACGCCTCCCTGCCGGACCTGCGCAGCGGCAGGCCGGACCGGTCCAGCCGCGCCAAGCAGCCGCGCCCCGCGCGCACGCGCAGCCTCTGCGGCGCGGGCGCGGGCGGCGAGGGCCGCGCTGGCACCACGTCGCCGGGGCCGCGCGAGAAGCCCGCGGCGGCCCGGGCTGGCTCGCCCCTGGACGACCGGCCGGCAGGGGGCCTCGCGTCCCTGCAGGGCCCCGGCCAGCGCCCCGCATCCGTGCAGGGCCGCCCAGGCGTCGCGCAGGGCCCCGTCCAGCGCTTCCCCGCCGCGCCCATGCAGGACATCTCGGAGGAGCGCTGGGCAGAGGCCGAGGTGGCGCCGCCTTGGGCGGCCCCAGGCAGGCGGAGCTCAGAGAGGGCCGTAATGCCCGGCGTCTTCTCCGAGCAGCTGCAGATGCTCATTGTCGACCACGGGCCCCTGCGCCTGGCGCGGCAGGACTCGGTTGGCTCGAGCAGCACGCGCAAGAGGCTGGCTCGTGTTGGCAGCGCCGCGGCGCTTGACCAGTCACGCCCTGCGACTTGCCACCTGCCGTGGGACTTCACGCGGACGAGCTGGGCGGCCACATGGGACCTCGACATGCCGCGGTCGCAGGGGCACTCGCGCGGGGCACCGCGCCTCGCCAGGTTTCGTGCAGCTGGTCCCGCCACCGCGCCAGCAGGCGCCATGAGGGACTCCAGGAGCCCCGGAAGCTTGCTGGAGCAGCCGCGCCTGCGGCAGCTGCCCCGCTCGAACGGCACCGTGGGCTCGCAGACTTGGCAGCCGGGCGCGCTGCTGGGCAACCTGGACACCTACTTCTCCATGCGCGGGCCTCTGCCGGCCTTCCACGGCGGCAGCGGGGACCTCGGCGAGCCGCCCGCGGGCGAGTCGCCGGCGCACGAGGCCGCGCGCGGCTCGCGGACGCCCGGCGCCACGTGGCGCTCCGCCACTCTCCGGGCGGTGCCCACGGCCGACGCTGAGGACCTGCTGCAGGCCCAGCTGCGCGAGGCGGACAGCGGCGGCCCCGAGGGGCCGGGCCCCGCGGCGGACACGGCGGGCGCGGCGCAGCCCAGCCGCGGCAGCGTGCGGCGGCGCCACGGGTCCCGCGCGGACGCGGCCGCGCGCGGCAGCCGCGGCAGCGTGCGGCAGCCGGGCCTGCCGGGGCTCCCCGGCCGCGCGAGCTGCGGGTCGCTGCCGAGGCCGCTGGCGCTGGGCGCCCGCCGCGAGAGCGAGGCCGGCGGGTCTGCGACGGCGAAGAGCAGGAGGTCGGCCGAGGGGACTCCGACCGTCGCCTTCCACCTCGAGGAGGAGCGGGTCGGGCAGCAAGTGGCGCCCGCGAAGGCGCGAAGTCCTTCGCGCTTCGCGCTGCTGCACCTTCTCCTCTTCCTCCTTCTCCTCCTCCTCCTCCTCCTCCTCCTCCTCCTCCTCCTCCTCTTCCCGCCTGGCGGGCGGCGCGAGGGCGCGATGCTCTTCGCGCTCTGCGCAGCGCGAAGCTCGAAGTGTTGGGCGCCCATCGACGGGGGGCGGAGATGTGGGGGCGGGGTGCCACGAGATCTGTTGCAGGTGCACCTTGGGTTTGCCGCCGGGCGCTTCCCTCGGTACACACTGGGGCCTCTGGCGCCGGGAGGCGCCCGAGGAGCCGGCTTCGTGCGTGAGTCGACGAGACGTACTTAAGAGTGACTTTTCGCCGGAGTGACCTTTGGTACGGGCACAGATGGGTCCTCAGATGGCTGAAAACGAAGCGGTAGCAGCGGCTTGCGCGCCCAGGTTTGGTCTCCCCGCGGCCCCAAAAAAGCCGCGCACCAAAGGTCACCTCTTACCCAGGGTCATTATTGCGTGTAGCCGATTGAGCTGATTTGCCAACCCACTTCCGCCCGCCCCGAGAGGGGGAAGATGAGGACAGCGACGAGGACGCCGACGAGGACGGCTTGCCAAACCTCGAGCTTAAGTGGCGCAGAGTGCAAAGCACCTGCCTGGACGGCGGCTACTTTACCGAATTCGAGATCAAATCGCTGCGCGTAGCGTACAGGCGTTTCCTGAAGTACGGCTGCTCCGAGATGCACAAGGACGACCTACATTTGTTGGTCCGGCACCTCGGGTACATCGTGCTCTCGCCAGCAGTCGTGTCGGATCTAGCGACCGAGATCACCCCATACAGCGACCTTGACTTTGACGACGTAGTCCGTTTCGTCGAGAAGTACGCCCGCCAGGAGTGCGCCAGTTTCCGCGAGATCTTTGACACATACGACAGAGACAAAAGCGGAGCCATCTCGACTCTAGAGCTTAGGTCCCTCATGGCAGACTTGGGCTTTAACCCTTCAAAACGGCTCGTCTCTGAGGCTTCCCGGCATCTTGGACACACGGAGGACGGCGAATTGACGTTCCGTGAGTTGTTACATTTCTTCACCGTTTACCGGCACACGTATGGCTTCTGCAAGTCCGAGATCAGGGAGTTGAGGGACACTTTCGAATCGTTCATTGAGGAGCGAAACGACAGTTCTGGCATGCCACTCCTTTCGGTTGCGAGGGCTCTGGTCCAGGCGTTCGGGCTGCAGTTCGAGGAGACGGCGGTCACGATCACCAACCACGTGCTGACGAGGAGCACTGAGGGCGACACACACGAGGACGTACTAAGGACGAGGAGCACTGAGGACGAACTCGTCAACTTCGAAGAGTTCCTCGCCTTTGCCCGTGCGCTGAGGGAGGCGGAGCAAGAGCAGTACCGCAAAGAGTTCGTGAAGCACGACGCAAACAACAGCGGGCACATCGAGATGGAGGAGCTCCAGGACTGCCTGCGCAACCTCGGCCACGAGCCCACGCGCGGGGTCATCGTGGAGGTTCTCAAGGAGGTCGACTTCGAGGAGGACGGGACGCTCGATATGGAGGAATTTTACAACTTCATGCTTGTGTTCCGCGACAGGGAGGGCTTCCAGAACGCGGAGCTGGTCGAGATGCGCCAGGTGTTCTGCAAGTTCGACGAGGACCAGAGCGAGAGCATATCGGTCCACGAGCTGGGGGCGATGCTGCGCTACATGGGCCACAGCGTGACCATGGGCGACCTCCACATGCTCATCGGCCAGGTCGACGTGGACCGGAGCGGGGATCTGGACTTCCGCGAGTTCCTCCGTCTCATGAGGCTCCACAGGAAGGGGGAGCTCCACCGCCTCCGCCAGATCTTCGAGAAGAGCGCCTCCAAGGACGCTTAAGTCGGGCATGTCCCTCTACAGGGGGATATTCAAAAATAGTCAGAAAATAGTCTGGGGCCTATTTTTGTACTATTATGGGCATCTTTTGAGCATTTTTTGAATATTTTTTATTGTTCGTCCAAATCCCCCTGTAGGGGGACAGGCCCGACCTAAAAGGACGCCCCGAAGGGCAGCCTGGCCCGCTCGAGGCTGCCGGGCGCGCTGGGCGACGCGATGGGCAGCCTGCCCCTGGTGCTGCTCCAGGCGCTGCCGCTGCTCCTGACCCAGGCGGCGGAGAGGTGCACGCGGCAACAGATCGAGGGAGCCCCGTTCTTAGTGAGCCCTGGAAACAACAGGGCAGTTTTTGTTACTGGTTCCGTCTAGCCGTTTTTTTGCCAGTTCCGAGGCCGTTTTTGTTTATCGTTCCTTCGCCGTTTTTTGACTGGTTCCGGCTCCGGTTCCAATCCTGGAGCCGTTTTTTTGCCGTTTCCTGTCGCCGTTTTTTCGCCGTTTCCATTTTCAAGGGACATTTTTTCAGAAACGGTGAAAAAACGGCCTTGCCGTTTCCGGGGCCCACTATGGCCTCGTGCACTCTCGCAGTGCCGTCTCTAGAGAGTGCACCCGCGTCGGGTAGCGCCGAGGGGGCGGCGCCAGCTGCGTGGCGACTGGCGTCGAGAAGCTTCGATTCGCACGAGCCAGCAAGACGGTGTGGGAGGCTCCCACCTGCACGAACGAAATGGGCACATAAAGAATGGGCACAATGCCCAACAGCGGATCCTGTTCATTTTGAACGAGACTCGCTGTCCACGCCCCCGCGGCCTGTGTCCGTTCGAGACAGAAGGCCG
>CAUYUJ010020726.1:1102468-1117468 GCA_963575745.1 Prorocentrum cordatum | reverse complement strand
TGCGGCCCACCCTGCAACCCACCCCGTGACCCGCCCGTGACCCACCCGCGACCCACCCCGCGACCCAACCCGCGACCCACCCCGCGACCCACCCCGCGACTCACCCGCGACCCACCCTGCGACCCACCCCCCGCGACCCACCCTCAAGACAGGAAAATCACCCGGACCCGACAATAGACGTTTACTAATTGGCCTTGGGCACTTACTAAACAGCCCTGCACTCCTGCACTGTTCGATTCATATCTTGTGTGCGTTTACTGAACGGCTTCGCTTGCCGGGGTGATTGTTGTGGGGTTGATTTTCTGCCCTCTACACCCGCGACTCACCCGCGATCCACCCGCGAACCAACAGCGACCCACCCGCGACCCACCCGCGAACCAACAGCGACCCACCCGCGCCCTACCCACATCGTTTTAACGAAAAAATCGACGCCTGCGGCGGGCTCTTGTCAGAGTGAGGGGGCCGAACGCTCATTATTTGTTCCCGGGTGCGTGGCTGAAGTGGGGATCCGCGGGGAGGATTCTGCTTGTTGTTGTTGTCGTCGTCGTTCCCCCCCCCGACCCGCCCGCGACCCACCCGCGACCCACCCCGCGACCCACCCCGCGACCCACCCCGCGACCCACCCCGCGACCCAACCCGCGACCCACCGCGCGACCCACCCCGTGACCCCCCCGCGACCCACCCCGCGACCCACCCGCGACCCACACCCGCGACCCACCCCGCGACCCGCGAACCACCTGCGACCCCCCCCCGCCCCCCTGCGACCCACCTTGCGACCCACCCTGCGACCCACCCGCGACCCACGCGACCCATACGCAACCCGCCCGCGACCCATCCGCGACCCGGCCCGCGGCCACCCGCGACCCACCCGCAACCTACCTGTGACCCACCCCGCGATCCACCCACATTGCTTTAACGAAGAAATCGGCGCCTGCGGCGGGCTCTCTGCATAATTTGTAAAAGTTAGGCGCCTGCGGCGGGCTTCTTCAGAGCCTCGCAGATTGACGACGTCCTCACCGCCCCCCTCACTCTTATCGGCAACTGCGGGGTGCTACGTATAATTTCTGAAACTTTGGCGCCTGCGGCGGGCGTCTCCAGATTCTCGCAAACTGCGGACGTCCGCACCGCCCCCTCACTCTTATCCGCATCTGCGGGGTGCTGGCGCCGCGCGGATTTCTTGGATCTGTGCTGGGCCTCCCTGGCGGCGCCTCCGGCACCTCCCCTGGCGCGCTCCGCGCACCAGGAAGGGGGGTCCAGAGCAGATCCAAGAATTCCACGCGGACCGTCTAAAGTTTATGTTTATGCCGCTCTTTCTTCCTCTAGGACATCAGAAGCCTGGGCAGGGGGGACGTCGTGCAGGTGGTGAGTGACGCCAACGCGGTCAAGTCGGCGTGCACGAAGGCCGTTCTCTCGGACGGAGACAACGTGGCCCGAGGTGAAGCCGCCGCTGTCGCCGCTGTCGCCGTCGTGGACGCCGTCGTCGTCGTCGTCGTCGTCGTCGTCGTCGTCGTCGTCGTCGTCGTCGCCTCCGCCCCGCCGCCGTCACGGACGCCTCCGTCGAGCGCAGCGCGTCGAGCCGCGGTCATCTCGCCGTCGGTGTCGCTGCCGCCGCCGTCGCCTCCGTCGTGTACGCCGTCCTCGTTTACGCCGTCGTCGTCGCGTCTGCGGCGGCCGCTCGGCGGCCGCTCGTCGGCGTTCGCTCGCTCGGCGGCCCGTCTCTCCAAGCTCGGCTCCAGCGACGGCGACGAGAAGACCCCAAGAAGCTCCTAAAGACATCCGAAACGACATGTCGGCGTTGACGTGGCCGTTGGCGTCGCCACAGCCGCCATTGTCATCCTCCTCGTCGTCTTCGACGTCGTGGTCGTCGTCGCCGTCGTTGTTGTCGCGTCGTCGTCGTCGTTGTCTCCGTCGTCGTCGTCGTCGTCGTCGTCGTCGTCGTCGTCGTTGTCGTTGTCATTGTCGTCGTCGTCTTCATCGTCAGGCGCCGTCTGCCCGACGTTGGCCCGAGGTGCAGCGGCGGGCTCCGTGGTGTACGTGGTCGAGGTGGACGAAGATGTCGGGGTCGTCCGGTGCCGCTCCGAGCTGCACGGGGACATGTGGTTCCCGCTCGACGCGCTTTGCTCGACGAAGGCTTCTGGGTCAGCTGCGGCGACGACGGCGACGACGGTAGGATGGCGACGGCTATCACGCCGTCTGCGGCGCCCTTGCGCGCAGTGCTTGGCTGAGGCGTCCTGGGCGGCGGCGGCGACTGCGACGACGTGGCGACGACGGCGATCCGTCTGGGAAGGTGGCGGCGGCGGCGACCCTCCCGGCAGCGGGCGGCGACGGACGACCGCAGCGGCAGACTGCAACGACGACGATGTTTTGGCAGGGTTCCTTTTATAATCCAAGACAATGGTAAACGCAAGCAAATTCCATTTGGATGGAGCGAAGAATGGAGAAGGTTTCGGCCCGCGGCTGCAATTTGCTCGGGCGCGTCAGTGTTTTGATCATCGGAGTTTCCGTGGAGAGGCCCCCGACCTTGAGGCTCTGCAGTTGTTCTCACCGCTTTCGTGATCACGGTACCCTTCTTAGGCTCCCGGGCCGTTCACATATATGTTGCCAAAAAGAAGATATCTTAACAATTGCATGATTTGTCGTAGGTTCGCGCGGATTTCTTGGATCGGCGCTGGACCCCCCTCCCGGCAAGCCTGGCGGCGCTTTGGAGAAGGCCTGCGGGGCTGGGACGTTCAGCGCTGTCCCAAGAAATCCCTGTGGACATCCGACAGTTCATGTGTATGTGTTTGTATTCGTTCTCTAAGGCGTCCGAGCGAATCGCTGAAGCCTTCGCGGACTCCCTGCCGGCCTTGCAGTCATGTGGTACCGACGGGGTCGATTTCGACGCCTTCGTCGAGCTCGCGGACCTGCTCAGGACCGTCCGCAACGTCTGGGACCGGCTGAAGGCAGGGTTTTCCGACAGCGAGATCAGACGTTGCCAAGCTGTCTTCTCGATGTACGACGTAGATGGCAGTGGCGACATCGACGATAAAGAGTTGATGAAGTTGCTGAGACACGTGGGCATCGAGTTGAAGACGAAGGAGAGCCAGGCGGCGGTCATGACGCGCCTGGAAAAGGCACAGAAGCTCACCAAGGAAGCAGGCGTGGAGGCTGCATGCGGGCCGAACGTCCACTCCTTTTGGGAATTCGTCCAGTTTCTAAGGATGGAGAAGACAACCAGAGAGCGCGCCTATGAGGAGAGGGTCTTGAAGACTTCGTCGCAACTGAACTTCTTGCCCATCGAGATCGTGCAGTTCCGTGAAGCCTTCATTCAGTGGGCCAGACACGAAAAGGATTTGGACCACATGCCAGTTGGGATCGATGCCATGCCTGGGATGCAGGCGTGGGGAGTCGAGGATGTCCTCGGTGACGGATTTCAGGAAGGCTTGTCCATGTATTCTCTCATCAAATTGCTTCAGAGTTTGGGCTGCACGGTGCAGACTAAGGATGAGCCCACGCTTGCAGCGAGAATAGAGTCCATGAGCACAAACGCCAGGGGGCAGCTTAATTTCGTCGGCTTCCTGCAGATGATGCGGTGGCTGCTGGATTCGAACTTTGGAGGGGTGAACAAGGCTGTCGCAAGCAAAAAAGACAAGGAGAAAAACAGTGCCCGGCCCTGGTAATTGAGCGACATTCCTTGACAGTGTTTTCATGAGGATGCTCTTAATGTCGAAGGCGACATGTTTTATCCCGTATGTTCGTGTCCGATTGGGAGTGCTCCACTCAACTAAGTTGGAGTGCGAGCTCGGATCTTGAATGGATCGCTTCAGCGGCAAGACGTTGTTAGGTTATAAATGCCAGGGTGCCTGGCACGCTTGTGTTGATAAACGGCTCGTTGGGATTGGTGTTGCACGAGGCACGTCGGGTGAGCCGAAGCCTTCGATGGAAGGCGCGCTCTGGACTGTGCCACCTCCTCGCCGAGGTCGCGTATTTCCCCTTTTCGCCAGAAGCGTTTTTTAAAATGTGGTGTTCCTTCGTCGCAGGGTCTTGACATGGCCTGGGTGGCGCGAAGTGCCGGGGGGGGCCATGATGCCAGGTCCCAGGCGAATCGCACCCGCTATATGCGCCCGTAGAACCGTAGAACCCCCTCCTGTATTGTCGCGCCTGCGGGTGTCCAGCAGTGACGTCCTCTTCGGGACACGGGAGTTCCTCGGCCACTTAATTATGGCGCTTGGCCAGTGAGCCTTTGTCCTCCTCTCCCTCCCTCGCTCTGCCCATCTCCCGCGGGCAGCCTTTGCCAGTTGGGGCGCCCATAGCAAGGTCCTCGCCCTCTGCGTTTCACCTCGCGTTTCCTCTTGGGCGTGCCTCTTCAGAGGCAGGCCAACATGGATCCAGATCCCCTCCCTCCCGCAGCGTGCCCAGCGGCGGCCTTGCAGTGCTCGGGCTCTGAATCGGGCGGCCATCTTCCAGTCGCCGAGCTGCGGGGCGCGGGCCGGGCGGCGGCTCCCGACGCGCGCATTTTCTACGTCTCGTAGAGTGGCCGCGTAGGGCACGTGCGCCCGCTCAGCGCGCCCTCGTGCGTGCCCCGGCCCCGCCGTAGTCCAGAGCGCACGTGGTCCGTCTTTGAAACAGCTGGCCCCGTGCTTTCGCCAAGCCCTTGCCTCGCACCTTCGGGGGGCCTCGTCTGCCCTGTGGTCGGAGAGGCGGGCTCCTCATTGCGAGAGGTGATCCTAACTATTCTTCACGCTTCGCGTATCCCCACCATGCATGTGCATTCCGCGCGTTCTCGCGCTAATTATCGCGCGCTGTGCCCCAGCCTCGTTCACACCGCCCTCTGGACTTTTCCTTGCGGGCCGCGAATCAAAAACGTATCCCCACCATTACGCGTTTGTGAGCTGGCCTGGCCGGCCCGTGCTGCGCTCCGTTGCTGATCGCGCCCTGTAGCTAATTAGGCTTGCCCGTCGGCCCGGACACCCTGCTCGCCACCTGCGCTCTTCGCTTGCGGCCGCGACCAAAAAATTAGCATGGCGAACAACCCAACCATATGCAGTTGTCAGTACCGCAGCTGCGGGCTTCATCTTCAGTGGAACTCCCCATGGGGCTACGGAACGTGTGAGGGGTGTGTCGAGACGGGTGCCACTGGGGCATTCGGCGACCTATGGGGACACGAAACACGCGCGGGGCGTGCCGACATGGGTGGCGGAAACGCATGTGCGGGCCGCCACGGGGGCCTCCAGTGGAGCTCCCTATGGGTCCCCGAAACATGATGTTGCTGCGGGGGGGGTGCCGGGATAGATGGCGGAGACGCATGTAAGCGCCGCTACTGGGGCCTTCGGTGGAGTTCCCCATGGGGCCACGAAGCGCGTGAGGGGTGTACTGGGATGTGTGGCGGGGACGCATGTGAGCGCCGCCACTGGGGCCTTCGATGCAGCTCCCTATATGGGGCCACGAAACGTGTGAGGGGTGTGCCGAATTGGGTGCGGGTGGTGACGCATGCGGGCGGGGGCCTTCGGGGGGGCTCCCTATGGGGCCACGAAGCGTGTGAGGGGTGTGCCGGATTGGGTGTGCGGGACGCATGCAGGCGGCAGCGCTGGGGCCTTCGGTGGGGTTCCCTATGGGGCCACGAAGCGTGTGAGGGGTGTGCCGAATTGGGTGTGCGGGACGCATGCGGGCGGCAGCACTGGTGCCTTCGGTGGGGTTCCCTATGGGGCCACGAAGCGTGTGAGGGGTGTGCCGATTGGGTGTGCGGGACGCATGCAGGCGGCAGCGCTGGGGCCTTCGGTGGGGCTCCCTATGGGGCCAGGAAGCGTGTGAGGGGTGTGCCGAATTGGGGGTGGACGCATGCGGGCGGCAGCACTGGGGCCTTCGGTGGAGCTCCCTATGGGGCCACGAAACGTGTGAGGGGTGTGCCGAATTGGGTGCGGGACGCATGCGGGCGGCAGCACTGGGGCCTTCGGTGGAGCTCCCTATGGGGCCACGAAACGTGTGAGGGGTGTATGGGGCCACGAAACGTGTGAGGGGTGTGCCGCGGTGTGCGGGACGCATGCGGGCGGCAGCACTGGGGCCTTCGGTGGGGCTCCCTATGGGGCCACGAAGCGTGTGAGGGGTGTGCCGAATTGGGCGTGCGGGACGCATGCGGGCGGCAGCACTGGGGCCTTCGGTGGGGCTCCCTATGGGGCCACGAAACGTGTGAGGGGTGTGCCGAATTGGGTGTGCGGGACGCATGCGGGCGGCAGCACTGGGGCCTTCGGTGGGGCTCCCTATGGGGCCACGAAACGTGTGAGGGGTGTGCCGAATTGGGTGTGCGGGACGCATGCGGGCGGCAGCACTGGGGCCTTCGGTGGGGCTCCCTATGGGGCCACGAAACGTGTGAGGGGTGTGCCGAATTGGGTGTGCGGGACGCATGCGGGCGGCAGCACTGGGGCCTTCGGTGGAGCTCCCTATGGGGCCACGAAACGTGTGAGGGGTGTGCCGAATTGGGTGTGCGGGACGCATGCGGGCGGCAGCACTGGGGCCTTCGGTGGGGGCTCCCTATGGGGCCACGAAACGTGTGAGGGGTGTGCCGAATGGGTGTGCGGGACGCATGCGGGCGGCAGCACTGGGGCCTTCGGTGGGGCTCCCTATGGGGCCACGAAACGTGTGAGGGGTGTGCCGAATTGGGTGTGCGGGACGCATGCGGGCGGCAGGGGCCTTCGGGGGGGCTCCCTATGGGGCCACGAACGTGTGAGTGCCATTGGGTGTGCGACGCATGCAGGCGGCAGCGCTGGGGCCTTCGGTGGGGCTCCCAATGGGGCCACGAAACGTGTGAGGGGTGTGCCAGGTGTGCGGGACGCATGCGGGCGGCAGCATTGGGGCCTTCGGTGGGGCTCCCTATGGGGCCACGAATCGTGTGAGGGGTGTGCCGAATGGGTGTGCGGGACGCATGCGGGCGGCAGCACAGGGGCCTTCGGTGGGGCTCCCTATGGGGCCACGAAGCGTGTGAGGGGTGTGCCGAATTGGGTGTGCGGGACGCATGCGGGCGGCAGCACTGGGGCCTTCGG
This sequence comes from Prorocentrum cordatum, assembly GCA_963575745.1. NCBI lineage: Eukaryota > Dinophyceae > Prorocentrales > Prorocentraceae > Prorocentrum > Prorocentrum cordatum. The sequence goes on along the minus strand of CAUYUJ010020726.1, from coordinate 1,110,452 downwards.
TGGGGTTCCCTATGGGGCCACGAAACGTGTGAGGGGTGTGCCGAAATGGAGGATGATGACGATGATGACGATGCTGATGATGATGATGATGATGATGAGAAGGAGGAGGGAGGAGGCAGCGGGAGGAGGAGGAAGGAGACGCGGGGCACCGTCTCTTCAAAACGAGGACCCAACACCACAGGATGGTTGGGAAGTATCCCCGCCAGCCCATTCAGAAGCCCAGCCCACGGGAAAAGGGACGAAGAGACACATCCAGGGAGACAAAGCGAGCAACCAGGGTGAACCGAGAGATTTCTGGGAGCAAGGGGGTGGCCTTGGAAGGCCTCTTCGGGCCATCCCTGGGGGCCGCGTGGGGGCGAAGGGAAGAGGAGGAGGAGGAGGAGGAGGAGGAGGAGGAGGAGGACGAGGAGGACGACGACGCGGATGAGGACGAAGGCGAGGAGAACGAGGACTAGGATGAGGACGACGCGGACGAGGACTCATGGAACCATCTAGAGGTATTCTTGCGGCTGCTGCTGCTGCTGGGTCCTCTTGAAACCCTCTTGGGACCATCTTGGAGGCCATCGATTACAGGATGGGGGGATCCCCAACTCAGCTCCCCCCTCAGGAGCCCACCGCTTCTTGGGGTTCTCTTGGAGCGCTCTTGGGCGCTCTTGGAGCGGTCTTGGGGCCGTTTGGAGCATCCTGGGAGCCGTTTTGAGCCAGCTTGGGCTATCTGAGCTATCTTGGAGGTCATGTTGGGCTCTCTGAGGCCGCTCGGGGGCCTGTTGGGGCCGTCTTGGGACCCTCTTGGGGCCCAAGAGTGGCTGTCTTGGGGCTCTCTCGGGAGCTTCGGAGAGCCTCTTGGGGCCATCTTGTAGGCCATCGATCAAAAGGTGGGGGGTCCCTTATCTGGGCCCCCCCCCAAGAGCCCTCCAAACCGCCTCTTGTGGCGTTTTTGCGGCCCTCTGGGGGCGTTCTTGGGGCCGTCTTGGGGGCCCCTTTGGGCCCCTCTTGGAGCTCTCTTGGGCCATCTTGGGGTAATCTTGAGGCCTCAAGAGCGCATCGGAAGCGAAAAGGCGAGAAGGCAACAATCATTGAGTTTCCATAGGTTTTTGTTGAATGTTGGCTTCTCAGGGAGGTCCTGAGGGGTTTCCAAAAGCACTTGGATCCGTCTTGTGGCCCTCTTGAGGCCTCTTGAAGGCATGTCGGAAGCTGTCTTGGACCATGTTGGGCTATCTTGAGCGATCTTGGAGGCCATCTCTTGGGCTCTCGGAGGCCCTCTTGGAGCCATCTTGGACGCCCCAACTGCTCGCGAACCCCCCCGTCCAGGTTCAGGGCAGGGGGTAGGGGGAGGGGGAAGCCCCTCCCCGAAGGGTAAGAGGGGTTGTTTGGAGGAGGAAAGAAAGAATGTCGTTAATCCACCTGTCGCCCAAAGGGCTGGTGGGATTGATACGCTCTGTGATCTCCAGGGTTTCTTGTTGTCCCGCGTGGCCAGAGACGCATGGCCGAATACGAGAGGCCGAGGGCCGCTAGAATCTCCGGAACTCCCAGACGCATCCCGAGCCAACCGCATAATGACATGGTTCCCGGCCTTGATAATTACGTACGTTGCTCTCGGCCTTGTTCGTGGCATTGCTCTCGGCCTTGATCGTTGACATTGCTCTCGGCGAGATGTTTCATGGTTTGGGGAGTTGAGGGGTGCCCGAATCCTACCAACCTCCCCCAGCAGTGCTTGTATTTCGGCGTCTCTGTTTCGCTATCAGGAACTTTTCCTCGCGCGTGCCCAGGCCAGCCTGTCGCCGCCCCAGTTGGGTCACGCCTTTTGATTGTGCGAGGCTCGCACGACCGAAGTCGTGACCAAACGGCACCGCCGCCCGTCGCCGCCGCCGTCGCCGCACCAGTTTGGTTACGATTAGGATGGTGCCTCACACAGTCAAAATCGCGTCCACTCGACGCCGCCCCGTTACAATCCCCCCGTCGCAGCCCCCCCCCTCGTTGCACTGCAATCGCGTTGCATCGCATCGCGCCACACATGGATTACGATAGATTGCTCATGGCATAGCTGAAACGACATATTATATTCGACCACCTCGATTGCACAACATATATTACACCGTATAGGTATATATATATATATATATATATATATATATAGCTCTGCCTCGAGCTTTCCGAGTTTTCCAGAGCGGGGATACATATGCCCACGCCCCCGAAGATCCGGTTATTATGTCACCCTTTGGCGGCCTGCATGCGTCTTATATCATGGAACCCTATTTCAATGCAAGGCTACGACAAGCGACTATACATATTTGTAGAAATGGAGCATATTGATGCAGCACTCTTCCCTTGCACCCATACCATGACTATGACCGCGTGCGCGACACACGCGTCTCAGGAGTTCTTGATGTTGAAATCTGGCTGGCATCGCAACGTGCGCAACAGGGAACCAGTCTTGCAGCACAAACATCTGGCTGAGCAGGCGATGGTTTCGACGGTCACACCAAGTGGTTGTATGGCAACTTCCCCCTGCTCTACGTGGCCGTGTTGGCACAGCAATTGTGAACTGCACACAATTCGATAACAGGTTCATCACAGTATGCCTCCCACCACGTGCCCAGCGAACGACGAGAGCGGAAGCAAACGGCGTCATAATTGACAAGCTCGTTGCCCACCTTCACGATCTGCTTCCAGCACTGCCGACTCGGACGTTCGTCCTCATAGGCGCAGATCTGAACGACGGTCTCCAGATGCACGCGAACAGCGACGGGACCGACACGACCGTGGGACTGCATGCTGGGGGTATCGAGCACTATGCAGGCGAAGCGTGTCACCAGACTGCGCGCGACGAACGCCCACAACCCACGCGGCCCGACATATTACGGATTCCGTGGCCGTGCAAGCCACATTGAGTACCTAGTGATGCCGATACGATTTATCCCACGGGCGCGATGACATAATAGTGCACATCGGCTTACAACACGACCACGAGTTTTGTTTTCCAGCGGCTTCTAGACCACGCGATGCTATACATCGATGCTGATTGTACCCTCACCTTTTCCACCCACAAGCCACGGCATGCACCGCATGGGATTACACACGCATGTCTCGCGCATTGCAAGACGAGACTTTCTTCGACTGGGCAACGCAGCCCCGCGACGACATCGACATGGACCCGGCCCACCACCTGAAGGTGCACGGCTATTGTGATATGGCGGACTGGGCAAATAACCATGCGATGGAGACGGGATGGCAGCAACCGCTTCCGATTATGCTGGCATGATCACTCGAGTACTTGGGAGCGAAGAAGTCCACGATCGACCTTGAGTAGCGGCAGCCCGCCGAGACATGTAAAGCCGCCCTGCATGCACGGGCGCTCGCACGTCTGAACCTCGCCGACGACCTCGAAAGCACGTTGACTCTCAGACGATGCAGTGCGGAGTGAGGAAAATCTACGACGCCGACGACGCGAGCCACGCGACGAGCAACTGCTCCATGAAATCCAACAGGCTGACGACACAGGACTCGAGGCTGAAGCATGGCTTGCTTGTTGACAACTTGAGGGAAATGGAGAAAGACCATGGATCACGCTGCGACTTTGACCTGCCCGGAGCTCGCGCATCTACTCAGACATGGACAGAAGTCATGACACTACCAGGCGCTGAGGTGGCGTGGAGGCCACACCTGTCGGCATCCAGGGTTTCATTCGCACTGCGGCCGAAAATGATGACCGGTTCTGGCCGTCGGCTCACAAGTGGCCCTACGCGCAATACGACTTCGCCGCGATCCAGCACCAGCTTCGCAATCATTGTGAACGACGACGAACCGCACCTGAATGGTCTCTACTTGCTGATGTCTGGTCACTTGTTAGACCGTAGCGAGAATAGGAAACGCGACGGCAGCCGATATCAGGATCCCACTATGGTTTTCCCTGGACTGCTTCTCCGCGACGCGTTGAGCACCCAGCTTGCTGCAGCAAGCCAGCTCCAGCGACGGAATGCATAGTGGAACTCATCGCAGACATATCAGGTCAGCCAGATGAACAACATGCCCCGCGCGAGAGGTGCACGCTTATTTCGTGGACTATGCACGGTCGGCAACGCATGCGCAGCATCACGGCAGACACTCACAACCGCGCCCCTGGACGACACCGAGCACGGATACGCGCGATCACGATCGCGATCGGAGGCCATCACCGTCGGCCTGGCGCTCCTATGGCGCCTCGCCCAGCTTATGATGAGCCGCGCCGCCACCAGGCGCGACATGACGGACGCATCCGCCTCGATCGGCCGCAGACCTCAATGCTGCTGGGGGCAAGATATAGCCCCCTGGCGACTGCGCACTCTTAAACGGCCGACGCCGACGGGCAGCCTGCCCGATCATCGACGGCGTTGACATTCAAGAATTTAGAAACGCACGGGCGTCGACCTCAGCGCGCGGAAGTTCGCCGACGACCCCGCGGAGACACACCTGTGGCGAGACGTTCAGATGACAGCCTGCAAGATCCAGCATTCCGACGACTCAGACCCATGCCCCGAGGGATAGGCCTGCAGCAGAAAGAAGGCAAAATCACAGTAATTCCCTCCTTCGCCGGCACAGGCGCCAACCGATATGCTCGATCCATGCGCTGCGGCAGGGTAATAGGCGGCGGGGCGCGCCCTTCCGCGCTCTTCCTGGGCACCGCCATGTAGGCCAACGCGCAGGGCCACGTGGAGATTGAGGCGCGTTGCGCTGCAGCTCCTCGTGGATGGATCAGCATGGGGCGCTTTTGGAATAACTGCTGATACCTAGACCGCAGGAACGTGATGTTCAGATGCCGAGCGCCGTCAGTCAGCTTCGACATCACGACGGGAAGCACGCGTGCTCACCAGGGCCCAGCCCGATCGCATCGACGCCTGCGTTGCTAGGCATGCCCATGCACCGTTGCAGCGCACCGCCTACATCGAGCAAGCCGTTGACGACAGCGGCGCAGGCGGCGCCGCCGAGGTGGCGCGCGCTACCTCGTCTCACGAGGCGCGGAAGCGTCTCAGGATGGCGCCGCCGCCGTTCGACATGCAAATGCTACGAATCAAGCGCTTGTCTGTGTATTTTGCGAGCTGCTCTGCAAGGCTACGACCGCGATGGATGTCCCGCGGGCCCCCGTTGGCCCAGATCGCGCGGCCCCCGACTCGCGGCAACAACCTCTGGCGCGCGCATGTTTTGAGGACATGGAGCTCCTGAGTGCGTTCGCTGATGCTCGCGCCTGCCTCGACATGATAGGCGACGACCAGCTGGGCGTGTGTTCGCCCTGCGCCTGGGCGAGATGCACCCGCCAGGCTCGCGATTGCTCGCGCGTGCCAGTGGTGGCTGGGACAGCCCTCTCCGTCATGCAGGAAACCAGCGACAGATGCTTGCTGGCTTGGCCCCCCGCACGCGCGGCCTCTTGCGCGCAGATGGTTCAGCGCGTCTGTTTGCCGCGAAAGCGAAACAAGCGCCCCGAGCGCATCATGCCATGAATGGGGGGGGGGGGGGGGCGGCGCGAACGCGGGCGAGCGCGCGAGCACGCGAGGTCCGCGATCGCGAACCACTGCCCGAATTGCCGATCGACGTTCGCGAGCCGGCAGACTGCGATCAATCGTCTTGCGGCTGCCAACCGCGCTGGGCGACATCAAAAACACCGACCATCATGCAATTTCGAAGCGAACGACTCCGTGCAGTTGTTTTGCCCGAGCGAGGATTGCGAGCGCGCCTTCTCCATCCTCTCGGAGCCCCATGCTCGCGCTGCCGCAGCTCACCATCCGTCATCTCGGCCGAATGTCGCGGGTGAACTCACTGCCCGCCGATGGCGAGCGCGCGAGCGCGGCGGCGGGCACCGCGCGAGCGCAGGAACAACTAAATCGAAGGGCTAGGCCCTTTGGCGAGCAGCAGACTGGCGCGAGGACCAACTCCAACAGGGCCCCCGGTCTTAACTCAATGCAACTCGAGGAAGAGCTGAGGGGCAGGCGGCGCACGTTTCCCATCGTAAGAAAGTGGCGACTGAATATGGCGATGACGCAGAGACAGACTGACGCCATCTAATTTCAAGGATCGGGGGCACGCAGGGGTAGAACAGGCCGGGAAGTTCAGCGACGACGCTCCAGGACAGCAGATCGACGCAGAAGTGGGCGCTATAGGGAAGGCCAGCACCGTGGCTTTAACAGGTCTCCTCGAATGCCACAGTCAGGAAAGCGCTCCCGACGGTGCGCCCAACCAGCAGAACCTGAGGACGTTCAGCGACAAGCTCCTGCATATAGACCTCGAGGTGATATCGGAGATCGTGCCCATGGTGAGGGCAACCAATGCGCACGGCCAGGACCAGTGCAAGACGCATCTGAGCTACCAGTACAACATCGACGTCGACTCCGCAGCGATCCACGAGGCGCCCACCCTGACGGACGCCACAGGCCCAAACGAGGCCCAATGGTACACACGGAGTGGATCTTACACACGCAGCTTGGATAATTGGCGGGCATGACCGTTGGCTAGCAGATGCCGTGTCCCGGATGTGCTGGACACGTCATAGCTGCGCGCAGTGGACCCACTCGTGTATTCCCCCAGTGCATAGACAGCGAAGGCATGGGCACCCCTACCCGGAGCCCGCCGCCATCGCATATCGCATCCTTAGCAGTCTCTCAGAGCAATGGAAGCCGACTCGCTCAGAAATCGCCATCGCCGAAAACATCTACTCAAGGCAAGGGGAGCCCGATTCAGAGGTCGTCGCCGAGCACATAGCATCGACAGTTACTCAGTGCATGGTGAGCCCTATTCAGAGTTCGCCGACGTCGTAGGTCACATCAGTTGTCTCTCTCGGCATGGGAAGCCCGCCACAGATCCCGCCTACATCGCAGTGGGCATTTGTAGCAGTCTCCCAGAGCATGGTCATCCCCGCATTCCAGAGGTCGCCGTCATCGCAAGGGGCATGAACAGTTTCTCAGGACATGTGAGGCCCAGCTCGGTGGCCGCCGACACCGGCGACCACGCCTCTGCGATCGGCTGAGAAGACAGGTCCGCTGCTCGCACATGCCCGCACCGTCGTTGAAAAAAACGACAGTTGAACGTGCCTCCTGCGCCTGCCGCCCCCGCTCCCCCCTTCCTTATGATCGAGCAGATCCCGATTGGTACCAGCATTCCGCCTCGAGCCTCTAGGGGCGCCTTCCGTGGGAGTGAACTTGCTCCGAAGAGGTTCCGTCGGTCGTCAATCCCCCCCCCTTTCCAAGCCTCTGCGCCAGCAACATTCGACTCGTGATGCCTCTTTATTTCGCGCGTCCAGGCAAAGCCCAGGGACCGACGCGCACGCGATGGGTGCCAGAATGAGAGTCGTGCAGACGAGCAGGCTGCTTTAGGCTTTGAGACGTGCTGTGTGATTTCCGCCAGCGTGTGACTTCACGGTTCATGTTCGGGCGCTGCCCGGTCTTAGTGGCATTCTGAAATCTTTGACTTCACGAATTGTTGCTCCGAGGGGTCAGATCCTATATATGTATATATATATACATACATATATAATATATATATATATATATATATATATATATATATATATATAAAAAAAAGCGAGGGGCCAAACGGTCAATCATTGTCCTTGGGTGCGCGGCTTTTGTGTCGATCCGTGGTGAAGATTATGCATGTTGCGTTGTTACTGTCGACGTTGTTGTTGAGAACGACGGGTTTCAGATGCCCTACGGGGGAAATGGGGGGGAGGCGCATCGCACCGCATGGGGGGGGCGGGCGGGCGCGCTGCACCTACGAGATTCCAATGGGATCCCCCTGGCATTCATGGATTCCTGGGGATCCGCTTGGATTGTTGGAGAACCCTGGGCATCCCAAGAGATTCCTACGGATGTGTGCAGAGTGTTTTGAATTGCTGGAGGTTCCTGAGGATCCCCCAAGATTTTTTTAGGAGTCAAGAGGAGTTCTGAAGGAGGCATCGGTGAACCTGTGGATTCCTGTGGATTCCATCTGGTTTCTGCGACTTCCCAGCGAAGTCGGA
>CAUYUJ010020726.1:969968-1097468 GCA_963575745.1 Prorocentrum cordatum | reverse complement strand
CGCTCCAGAGGCGCTCACAAGCGCCCCACAGGCGTTCCGAAACGCTGCAGAGGCGCCACCAGGCGAACCAGAGGCGCCCCCGAGCGCTCCAGAGGCGCCCACAAGCGTTCCAGGGGCGCTCACAAGCGCTCCAGAAACGTTCACAACAAGCGCTCCACAGGCGCCCACAAGCGCTAGAGGCGCTCCCAAGCGCTCCAGAGGCGAGGCGCTCCCAAGCGTTCCAGTGGCGCTCCCAAGCTTTCCAGAGGCGCTCACAAGCGCTCCAGAGGCGCTCCCAAGCGCTCCAGAGGCGCTCACAAGCGCTCCAGAGGCGCTCCCTAGCGCTCCAGAGGCGCTCCCAAGCGTTCCACAGGCGCTCGCAAGCGCCCCAGCGGCGCTCACAAGCGCTCCAGAGGCGCTCACAAGCGTTCCAGAGGCACCCACAGGCGCTCCAGAGACGCTCACAACAAGCGCTCCAGAGGCGCTCCCAAACGTTCCCAAGCGCTCCAGAGGCGCTCTCAAGCGCTCTAAAGGCGCTCACAAGCGCTCTTGAGGCGCTCCTCTGCGCTCCAGAAGCGCTCCCAAGCGCTCCAGAGGCTCCTCATGCGCTCCAGTGGCGCGCACAAGCGCTCCAGAGGCGCTCGCATGCGCTCCAGAGGCGCTCACAAGCGCCCCACAGGCGCTCACAAGCGCTCCAAAGGCGCTCACAAGCGCTCCAGAGGCGCTCCAGAGGCGCTCAACTGCGTTCCGCAGTCGCTCACAAGCGTTCCAAGGGCGCCCCCAAGCGGTCCAGAGGCGCTCCAGGGGCGCCCCCAAGCGGTCCAGAGACGCCCCCGAGCGCTCCAGAGGCGCTCCGGAGCGCCAAGCGCTCCAAAGGCGATCCCATGCGCTCCAGAGGCGCTCCCATGCTTTCCCGACGTGCTCCCAAGCGCTCCAGAGGCGTTTCAAAGGCGCTCCAGAGGCGCCCCCAAGCGCTCTTGAGGCGCTCCTCTGCGCTCCAGTGGCGCGCACAAGCGCTCCAGAAGCGCTCGCAAGCGCTCCAGGGGCGCTCCCAAGCGCCCCAGAGGCCGCGCGGAGCTGCTCGTAGTGAGCTCGTAGGAGGTCTTCCAAAAGCTCCCAAAGCTTCATGGCAGTTATGCGCCCAGGGAAGAGTCCATTTTTCCGGGACACACCCCAGCTTACTTGGAAAAATAGCTACCCTGTGACGTACCCAACCCATTTGCACCATGGGAAACGAGGAGTTGGCCGAAACTTGCACGGACAATCGAATTGCAGGATCCGTTGTTTGATATGTAAGCTACTTGGGACACGTGCCTATGGCATGATGCGCAGGAGGAGAACTATACAATAACGAGGGGCGACGACTACTGGCTCGAAGAGGACATGGGGAGTCGGGAACGAAGAGCAGGAGAAAGACGCGCGGGAAGCCCACTGTGCTGGGCCCCCCAGCAGGCCTCGAAAGTGGCGACAGTTTCACAGATCGCAGCCCCCCAGGGATGGCGAGGTCGAGTTTCAGTCCTCGGTGTGTACCCACTGTGCTGGGCCCCCCAGCAGGCCTCGAAAGTGGCGACAGTTGCACAGTTCGCAGCCCCCCAGGGATGGCGAGGTCTAGTGTGAGGCCGCGGTGGGTACCCACTGCGCTGAGCCCCCCAGCAGGCCTCGAAAGTGGCGACATTTTCACAGATCGCAGCCCCCCAGGGATGGCGAGGTCTAATTGGAGTCCGCGGTGAGTGCCCACTGTGCTCCGCCCCTCAGCAGGCTTCGACAGTGGCGACAGTTTCACAGATCGCAGCCCCCCAGGGATGGCAAGGCCTAATCTGAGTCCGCGGTGTGTACTCACTGTGCTGGGCCCCCCAGCAGGCTTCGAAAGTGGCGACAGTTTCACAGATCGCAGCCCCCAGGGGATGGCGAGGTCTAATTGAAGTCCGCGGTGTGTACCCACTGTGTTGGGCCCCCCAGCAGGCCTCGAAAGTGGCGACAGTTTCAGATCGCAGCCCCCCAGGGATGGCGAGGTCTAGTTGGAGTCCGCGGTGTGTACTCACTGTGCTGGGCCCCCCAGCAGGCCTCGAACGTGGCGACAGTTTCACAGATCGCAGCCCCCCAGGGATGGCGAGGTCGAATTTCAGTCCTCGGTGTGTACCCACTGTGCTGGGCCCCCCAGCAGGCCTCGAAAGTGGCGACAGTTTCACAGATCGCAGCCCCCCCAGGGATGGCGACGTCTAATATCAGTCCGCGGTGGGTACCCACTGTGTTGAGCGCCCCAGCAGGCCACGAAAGTGACGATTGTTTCACAGATCGCAGCCCCCCAGGGATGGCGAGGTGCAATTTCAGCCCGCGGTGCGTGCCCACTGTGTTGGCCCCCCAGCAGGCCTCGAACGCAACGATAGTTTCACATGTCGCAGCCCCCCAGGAATGGCGATGTCTAATTTGAGTCTGCGGTGGGTACCCACTGTGCTGAGCTCCCCAGCAGGCCTCGAAAGTGGCGACAGTTTCACAGATCGCAGCCCCCCAGGGATGGCGAGGTCCAGTTTGAATCCGCCGTGTGCACCCACTGTGCTGGGCCCCCCCCCCAGCGGGCCTCGAAAGCGGCGACAGTTTCAGACCGCAGCCCCCCAGGGGTGGCGAGGTCTAGTTGGAGTCCGCGGTGTGCACCCACTGTGCTGGGCCCCCCAGCAGGCCTCGAACGCGGCGGCAGTTTCACAGATCGCAGCCCCCCAGGGATGGCGAGGTGCAATTTGAATCCGCCGTGTGTACCCACTGTGCTGGGCCCCCCAGCAGGCCGCGAAAGTGGAGACAGTTTCACAGACCGCAGCCTCCCAGGGATGGCGAGGTCAAATTTGAATCCGCCGTGTGTACCCACTGTGCTGGGCCCCCCAGCAGGCTTCGAAAGTGGCGACAGTTTCACAGATCGCAGCCCCCCAGGGACGGCGAGGTTTAATTTGAATCCGCCGTGTGTACCCACTGCGCTGGGCCCCCCCAGCAGGCCTCGAAAGCGGCGACAGTTTCACAGATCGCAGCCCCCCAGGGATGGCGATGTCAAATTTGAACCCTCCGTGGGTACCCACTGTGCTGGGCCCCCCAGCAGGCCTCGAAAGTGGTGACAGTTTCACAGATCGCAGCCCCCCAGGGATGGCGAGGTCGAATTTGAACCCTCCGTGGGTACCCACTGTGCTGGGCCCCCCAGCAGCCCTCGAAAGTGGCGACAGTTTCACAGATCGCAGCCCCCCAGGGATGGTGAGGTCTCATTTGAATCCGCCGTGGGTACCCACTGTGCTGGGCCCTCCAGCAGGCACCGAAAGTGGCGACAGTTTCACAGATCGCAGCCCCCCAGGGATGGCGAGGTCCCATTTGAATCCGCCGTGGGTGCCCACTGCGCTGGGCCCCCCAGCAAGCATCGAAAGTGGCGACAGTTTCACAGATCGCAGCCCCCCAGGGATGGCGAGGTCCCATTTGAATCCGCCGTGGGTGCCCACTGTGCTGGGCCCCCCAGCAGCCTTCGAAAGTGGCGATAGTTTCACAGATCGCAGCCCCCCAGGGATGGCGAGGTCCGATTTGAATCCGTTGTGGGTACCCACTGTGCTGGGGCCCCCAGCAGGCTTCGAAAGTGGCGACAGTTTCACATATCGCAGCCCCCAGCAGCCCTCGAAACGCGACGAGCGAAGGCAGGGGGGGAGAGAGGGGTGGGGGGGGGGGTCGGGAAGGTTCGCGCGACCAGTGCTCTATTCAAAACGAGAACCCAACGCAGGAGGGTTGGGGATTATTTAGTGGCCACCCCCGCTGGTGCCTTCGGCGGAGCTGGGGCCTCGAAGCGTTGTGCTGGGTGTGGCGGACGCACGTGGCCACCCCCACTGGGGCTTTGGGTTGGGCCCCCTACGAGGCCACGAAGCGGCGTGCTGGGTGTGGCGGGCGCACGTGGCCACTTCCACTGAGGACTTTCGTGGAGCTCCTGAGGGGCCGCGAAGCGCTGTGCTGGGTGTGGCGGGCGCATGTGGCCACCCCCGCTGGGGCCCTCGGTGGGGCCTCCGATGGGGCCACGGAGCGCTGTAATGGGTGAAGCAGACGCATGTGGCCACCCCCGCTGGGGCCATGGGTGAAGCTCCCTGCGGGGCCACGAAACGTTGTGTTGGGCGTGGCGGACGCATGCGACCACCCCCGCTGGGGCCTTACGTGGCCTCCTTATTGGGCCACGAGACGCTGCGCTGGGTGTGGCGGACGCATGTGGCCACCCCCGCTGGGGCCTTCCGTGGAGCCCCATATGGGGCCGCGAACCGGCGCGTTGGGTGCGGCAGACGCATGTGACCACCCCCACTTGGCCCTTAGGTGGAACTCTCAATGGGGCAGCGGAGCGCTGTGCTGGGTGGGGCGGGCGCGCGCGGCCACCCCCACTGGGGCCTTGGGCGGGGCCCCCAATGGGCCAGCGTAGCGTTGCAGCGGGCGCGGCGGGCGCATTTGGCACCCCCACTGGGGGGGGGCGCGGGGGGGAAGACGCGGGGGCCGTTTCTTCGAAACGATGACCAAATTCCACAGGATGGTTGGGGCAAACATACAAATTATCCTGGCGAAGGACCCAACCATATGCAATTGCGAATAACGCTTTGTGGATGCCGCTTTCGGTGGGGCTCCTTATGGGGCCACGAAAGGCGTGCCACGAAACGCTGTCCTTGGCGTACGGGACGCATGAGGGCGGTAGCATTGGGGCCTTCGGTGGAGCTCCCTATGGGGCCGCGAAGCGTGTGAGGGGTGTGCCGAAATGGGTGCGGCGCCGCCATGCGGACGCAGCCGCTGGGGCCTTCGGTGGAGCTCCCTGTGGGGGCGCGAAACGTGTGAGGGGTGTGCCGAAATGGGTGCGGCGCCGCCATGCGGACGCAGCCGCTGGGGCCTTCGGTGGAGCTCCCTATGGGGCCACGAAACGTGTGAGGGGTGTGCCGACATGGGTGCGGCGCCGCCATGCGCCCGCAGCCGCTGGGGCCTTCGGTGGAGCTCCCTATGGGGGCACGAAACGTGTGAGGGGTGTGCCGAAATGGGTGCGGCGCCGCCATGCGCCCGCAGCCGCTGGGGCCTTCGGTGGAGCTCCCTATGGGGCACGAAACGTGTGAGGGGTGTGCCGAAATGGGTGCGGCGCCGCCATGCGCCCGCAGCCACTGGGGCCTTCGGTGGAGCTCCCTATGGGGCCACGAAGCGTGTGAGGGGTGTGCCGAAATGAATGCGGCGCCGCCGTGCGCCCGCAGCCACTGGGGCCTTCGGTGGAGCTCCCTATGGGGGCACGAAACGCGTGAGGGGTGTGCCGAAATGAGCGCGGCGCCGCCATGCGGACGCAGCCACTGGGGCCTTCGGTGGAGCTCCCCGTGGGGGCGCGAAACGTGTGAGGAGTGTGCCGAAATGGGTGCGGCGCCGCCATGCGCCCGCAGCCGCTGGGGCCTTCGGTTGAGCTCCCCGTGGGGGCGCGAAACGTGTGAGGGGTGTGCCGAAATGGGTGCGGCGCCGCCATGCGCCCGCAGCCACTGGGGCCTTCGGTGGAGCTCCCGATGGGGCCACGAAGCGTGTGAGGGGTGTGCCGAAATGGGCGCGGCGCCGCCATGCGCCCGCAGCCACTGGGGCCTTCGGTGGAGCTCCCTATGGGGCAACGAAGCGTGTGAGGGGTGTGCCGACATGGGTGCGGCGCAGCCATGCGCCCGCAGCCACTGGGGCCTTCGGTGGAGCTCCCTATGGGGCCACGAAACGTGCGAGGGGTGCGCCGTGACAGTGGGAGGAGGGAGGAGGGGGGGGGGGGGGCAGCGGGAGGAAGGAGTGAACGCGGGGCGCTGTCTCTTCAAAACGAGGACCCAACACCACAGGATGGTTGGGAAAAAACATAGTTTCGCAACATCAGTTTTCAAAACAGCGCGCTGTCGCGCTGTTGCGAATCTTGGGCTATATTTTCTAAGCTTTTGAACATGTTCATGGCATTCTACCAAGCAGGCCCCCGGCGCTGCGCGCCGACATCATTCGCGCGCCCTCGCGCGCGCGCTGGCGGAGGGGGAGCGCGATCCGCGCCGCGCTCTCGCGCGTCGGCCGCGCGGACGTGCTAAAGTCCCTCCCAAACCTTCATCGCCGCCGTCATCGTCGTCGGCTTGATCAGCACCGGCGCCCGCGCTGACCGCGCCTTCGTTGTCGCTGACGTCGCCGCCAGCATCGCCACTGCCATCGTCGCGTCCACCGCCGTCGACGTTGCCATGATTCCGCGCCCGCCCAAGTCGCCGACTCGCAGCGAAGTGCCCGCTGGAATGCGCCCAGCGGCCAGCGCCGCCGCGGCCGCGTCGGTCGCGCCAAGTTCGCTGGCCGGCCGACGAGATGGGGCAGCCAGCGTCAAGCGCGCATCGCAATCGCCGCCCCAAGAGTTTTGCAGACCAAGTTGCGGGTGGGTGGGTGGGATGTTTGCAAGAGCGTGGGATGTGCCAACTCGCTTGTAAAAGTCCGTTCTCCTTTCTTACAAGAAATTACCCCCCTCCTCCCCCCAGGATTACCACTTTGTATTTTCGAGTTGCATTTTACATGTGGCTTCGCCCCATCGCCCGTCCTAAATCTGAACTCAAGCCACCCCGGCCATGTCGGTATCCGCCCACCCCCGCCATCGTCTGCAAAACATACAATTCGCGCTTGCGTCTATTCAACATCATAAGTTGCCAGGGATCATTTGCAACAGTTAAACAAGGATTGCACGCGCGCATCGTCGCGCGCGCATGCCGAACTTATCAGACAACCATCCTCTTCGCTGCGATTTCAAAAACGAGTGCCACAGAAAAAAAAAAACAAAAAACACATAAGAGAACGGCTACGCAGCGCGCGTTTGCAAAAACAGCGCGTGCGCGCGTTCTCGCGCATTCTGAAGAAACCAGTAAGTTTTTACGCATATTCATAATATGCTACCAACTAGGCTTCGCGCGCGCATGTCGAAATCGTTTGAACGCCCTCGCGCGCGTGCTGAGGTGGCACGATCCGCGTCAAGTAATGCCATGCGGGCCACTCCCGCGCGTTTGCCGCGCGCGCATTTCGAATTCCTTCCAAAATCGTCACCGCCGACGCGAAGACGCCTTCATCGTCGTCGGCGCGAGCAGCATCGACGCCGTCACTGGCTGCCCCGTCGTCGCTGTCAGCATTTTCACCAGCATCGCAGCTATCGTCGTGTCTACCGCTGTCGAAGTTACCCTTATACCGCGCCCGCCCAAGCCGCCGACTCGCACTGAAGTGCCTGCTGAGATGTGCCCGGCGGTCAGCGCCGTCGCGTTCGCGCCGGTCGCGCCACACTAGCTGGCCGCTGCGCGCGCGAGCACGCGCGGGCTTGCGGTCACGGAGACGCACCAGTGAGCACCCTGCACTCATCGCAATCGTTTCCGCATGGGGTTTGCGAACCAAGTCGCGGGTGGGTGGGTGGGATGTTTGCGCGAGCAATGAAGTTGGCAATTTCAAATTGAGCATTGGTAAATTCTCTTGTCGAATAGCACTATAGAATCCCCCCCCCTGGAGTTATCGGCCCCCCCCCCTGGGGCATTGTAATTTCATACTTATTCTGCGCACTCGCCCATCCTAAACATGAATTCGCATTGCCCCCGCCAGGCCGGCATCGCCCC
This sequence comes from Prorocentrum cordatum, assembly GCA_963575745.1. Taxonomy (NCBI): domain Eukaryota; class Dinophyceae; order Prorocentrales; family Prorocentraceae; genus Prorocentrum; species Prorocentrum cordatum. The sequence continues at coordinate 1,089,882 of CAUYUJ010020726.1, read as the reverse complement.
CCTCGCCACCCCTGCCAAATCATATTGCGCGCGCAGTTCTTTATCTTAAGAAAGTAGATTTCAATGATCCGTTGCCAACAATTCAACAGAGTCACCACGCGCGCGTGCGTGTCAAATTCGCACCAAACACAATGTGTTTGCAAGCATTTCAGCATGTTTTTAAATTGTTTTCCGCAACACAAATGTTGTTAATTTTCTGTCCGCGCGCCCTTGAAAATCATACAAAAACCATTGGGTTTCTATGCGTCCTGCCAAATCCAGGGATTTCATGTCGCCGCGCGGTGCACCCGCGTTACTCCTGCCATGCGCCGAGGGCGCGAGTTCCTTGCAACAGCTCCCACGCAGGCCACGTGCGCGCACCGCCGCGCGCGCATGATCAGTCTGACGGATTCGTTGAACTTCCGCGCGCGCGGATTTCCCTTGCAACCATGTCAGCATCACCGCGACCACCTGCCTCATCGACAGATGGGCATCAGCATCGCAAAGGCGTTTGCCAGCATTGGTGCCGTTTTTGTTCGTGCCGTCGCCCTCTTGAACATCGTCGTCGCTGGTGCCATTTCCGTCAGTGTCGCAGACGTTGCCGACGTCATTTTGCCATCGCGCACGTCCGAGTACCGTCGATATGGCCACCTTCATCGTCGACTCAGGGTGGCGAACATCGGCAGTGAGGATGTCCTTATCGATGTCGTCATCGGTGGAGCCGCCGCCCCCCGCATCATAAGTTTGGCCAAGCAAGCTGTGGGTGGGAGGGTGGGGTGTTTGCGCGAGCAGTAAAGATGACGACTTGAAGTTCAGCATAGTAGATTGCACCACATGGCCTGCACCGCATAGATTGCTCACCTTTAATTGTACCACATAGCTTACGGTACACATATCACACCACATCGATTGCCCCGCATACATAGCCTACACCATATGGACTGCACCACGCAATAACTTACAGTACGTAGCTCGTACCGTATATCTACTCCTTCTTTATCAAAGAAAAATCGCCCCCCAGGATTATCGGTTCGCCTTGTGACATGGCAATGCGCGCGCGATTTTGGCCCATCGTCCGTCCCGAATATGACGCCATACCATCCGTGCCGAACCGGCATCCGCCCCGTCCGCCATCCTGTACAACAATTACGATGCGCGCGCAGTCGTTTGTCAAACATCCTCACTTACCAACAAGTCGTTGCAACATATCAGACGAAGTGCACAAGCGCGCGTCGTCGCGCCCGCATGCTTAAATCATACAAATAGAATAGAATTCGTTCGGAATTCAAAATCGGGGGTCCAGGAAACAAACGTAAACACTGGGCTCCGCAACATGGGTTTTGAAACAAAACTTGCGCATCTGCTCTTGCGAACTCGTACGACAGTCTTCGGTTGTTTTCATCATGGGGCTTCGCGCGCGCATGTGGAAATTGTTCGAACGCCCTTGCGCGCGAGCCGTCGCGATAATCCTGTGCAAAGAAAAACGAAGTGCGCGCGCGTCGTCGCGCGCGCATGCCGCAATTCCTGCAACAAACGTTCGCTTTCGTAGCGATTTCAACCGAGTGTAGAAACACATGCCACATCACATCGTTTCGCACAGTCAGTTGTCAAAACATCGTGCGCTCGCGCTCTTGGGTTTTCTTTATCAAAAATCAATGTTTGTGCCAAGCCATCCCGTGGTGTTGGGTCATCGTTTTGACGAACCGGCCCCCGCGCCCCTTCCCCCCGCGCCCCCCCCTCCCGTGGGGGTACCACATGCGCACGCCACACCAGGTGCAGCGCTTCTTGGCCCCATGAAGAGCTCCACCTGATGGCCCAGTGGGGGTGGCCACATGCGTCCGCCACACCAACACAACGCTTCGGGGCCCATAGGGAGCTCCACGTAAGGGTATGGCCCCAGTGGGGGTGGCCACATGCGTCCGCCGCACCCAGCACAGAGTTTCGTGACCCTATAGGGAGCTCCACGTAAGGCCCCAGTGGGGGTGGCCACATGCGCCCGCCAAGCCGAATTCAGCGCTTCGTGGCCCCATCGGGAGCTCCACCCAGGGTCCCAGCGGGGATAACCACATGCGTCCGCCACACCACGCACAGCGTTTCGGGGCCACATAGGGAATTCCACCCAAGGCCCCAGTGGGGGTGGCCACATGCGTCCGCCACACCTACTGCGGCGCTTCGTGGCCCCATAGGGAGCTCCACCCAAGGCCCCAGTGGGGGTGGCCACATGCGTCCGCCACGCTCAGTGCAGCGCTTCGTGGCCCCAGAGGGGGGCCCACCCAAGGCCCCAGTGGGGGTAACCACATGCGTCCGCCACACCCAGTACAGCGTTTCGCGGCCCCATAGGGAATTCCACCGAAGTGCCCAGTGGGGGTGGCCACATGCGTCCGCCACGCCCCGTGCAGCGGTTTGTCTGGCCCCATTGAGAGCTTCATCGGAGGCCCCTGTTGGGGTGGCCACATGCGTCCGCCACACCCAGTACAGCGTCTCGTCGCCAGTGGGACCATCCGCATGCGCCCCGCACACCCAATTAGGCATTTTCGCCCGCCCAGTACGGCGCTTCGTGGCCCCATAGGGAGCCCCACCGAAACCCCCAGTGGGACCGCCCGCATGCGCCCCGCACGCTCAATTTGACATATTCACCCACCCAGTGCAGCGCTTCGTGGCCCCAATAGGGATCTCCACCGAAGCCCCCAGTAGGACCGCCCATATGCGTCCCACACGCACACAATTTGGCAGTTCCACCCACCCAGTACAAAGTTTCGTGGGAAGCTCCACCGAAGCCCCCAGTGGGACCGTCCGCGTGCGTTCCGCACATTGAATTTGGCATTATCACCCACCCAGTATAGCGCTTCGTGGCCCCATTCGGATGTCCACGGAAGCCCCCAGCGGGACCGTCCGCATGCGCCCCGGAAGCCCAATTTGGCATTTTCACCCACCCATTACAGCGCTTGGTGGCCCCATAGGGATCTCCACCGAAGCCCCCAGTGGGACCGTCCGCGTGCGCCCCGGAAGCCCAATTTGGCATTTCCACCCACTCAGCGCAGCGCTTCGTGGCCCCATAGGGAGCTCCTCCGAAGCCCCCAGTGGGACCGCCCGCTTGCGTCCCACACACGCAATTTGACATTCTCACCCGCCCACTACAGCGAACGCTTCGTGGCCCCATAGGGAGCTCCACTGACGGCCCCAGCGCTACCGCCCGCATGCGTTCCCCCCCACCCAGTGCAGCGCGTCGTGGCCCCATAGGGATCTTCACCGAAGAAGGTATTCACAATTGCAGTACCCACAACTGCATATGGTTGGGCCCTTCGCCATAAACATTTCTCAGCATGTTCATGGGATTCTGCCAAACGGGCCTCTCGCGCCGCATGCCGACATCATTCGCACGCCCTTGCGCGCTTTCTTGGGGTGGGGCACGATCCGTGTCAAATCATATCATGCGGGCCACTCTCGCGCGTCGGCTGCGCGCGCATGTCGAACTCTTTCCAGAACTTTCATCACCGATGGGAGGACGCCGTCATCGTCGCCGGCGTGATCAGCATCGGCGCACGCCCTGGCCGCGCCTTCGTCGTTGCCACCGTCGTCACCAACATCGTTTTTTATCATCATCGTGTCTACCGTCGTCGACGTTGCCATGGTACCGCGCCCGCCAAAGTCGCCGACTCACACCAAGGTGCCCGCTGGGCTGTGCCCAGCGGTCAGCTTCACAGCGGCCGCGTCGGCCGCGCCAAGTTCGCTGGCCGTTGCGAGCGCGTGCTTGGGTCGGCGCGGCCGCGGATATGCAACAGCCAACGTCAAACACTCATCGCAATCGCCGCCGCATGGGTTTTGGAAACCAAGTTGCGGGTGGGCGGGTGGAATGTTTGCAAGAGCGCGGGAGGTGGTCAGGCGCGGTGCAGGGTAGTCAATTCTAAGTTTTTTGCACATTCGTCAATCTTAAATATGAATTCGTAGTATCCCAGCCAGGCCGATATCACTCCCCCCGGCCATCCTCTGCAAAAAGTAATGTGCGCGCACCCGTTTATCAAACATCATAAATTGTAAAGAACTTTTTTGCAAAAAGTGATACGAAGTGCGCACGCGCGCGTCGTCGCGCGCGCGTGCCGAAATCCTTCAAAAACCTTCGGTTCCGAAAGGGTTTCAACATCGAGTTCCCCAAACAAAAAACACAGACAACACACAGGGTTTCGCAACACGGATTTTCTAAAAATATCATGCGTGCGCGCTCGATCGTCTTTGTTTCCGTCGTCGTTGTCGCTATGGTCGTCTTTCCCCCTCCCTCGACAGAGTCGTCTGTCGTCGGCGTCTCGTCGTCGTCCCTCCTATTGTGTTGCCGTGGTCGTCGTCGCCGTCGTATTCCCTTCTCCCTCGTCGTTGTCGTCGTCGGCGTCGCCGTCCTCCCTCCTTCCTCGTCGTTCGCGCCGTCGCCGTCCTCCCTCCTCCCTCGTCGTTGTCGTCGTTGTCGCCGTCGTCGTCCTCCCTCCTCCCTCGTTGTCGTCGTCGTCTTCGTTGGCGTCGTCGTCGTCGTTTTCGTCGTCGTCGGCGTAGTCGTCGTCGTCGGCGTGGCGTTGTCGTCGTCGTCGTCGGCGTTGTCATCGTCGTCGTCGTGGGTGTCGTCGTCGTCGTCGTCGATGTCGTTGTCGTCGTTGTCGTCGTCGTTGCCGTCGTCGTCGAAGTCGTTGGAGATGTCGTCGGTGTCGTCGTAGTCGGTGTCGGCGGCGTCGTCGTCGTCGTTGTCGCTGTCGTCGTCGGCGTCGGTGTCGTTGCCAAGTGCCATTTGGTACCTACCGTTACGGTCTGAAGAGGTCTTGCGACCAAGTTGCGGGTGGGAGGGTAGGATGTTTGTACGAGCAGCGGAGAGGACAGTTTCAAGACATTCAAAGTGAATCCCACCACATAGATTGCACCACATAGTCAACACCACGTAGCGAATGTCACAGACACTGCACCACATAGCTTGCATCAACTGTCCCAATCCGCAAAAATGCATTGCCCATATTGCACCTCTACGCCTGTTTCGCACCACATTGAATGCAGTGCACGAAGTGTTCACATCATGTTGCATCACATACATCTGTGTGTATATATATATAACTATGCATGTAATACCGCATATATTGCACCACGCGTGCTGCACCACATTGCTCGCGCTATATAGTTCACACCCCACATATTGTACCATATAGCTCACATCACATATTCGAGTACGTTGTGCGTCACCACATAGGTGGCGCCTCACAGCTCACACCAGGTAGCTCACACCACATAGCTTCCACCTCGTAGATTGCACCACATCGCCTGCACCCAATAGATTGTACCACTTCGTATGATAGAAAACACTGTTCGGTGTCCACGATGATTATCGTTGAAAATTTAAGACAAGTGGTGGATTGCCTGTTCCTGGTCTTTGTATGGGGGAGTGTCATCCTTACTTGTTCGATCATTTCGGACGGTTTTCCTTCACTGGGCCACTGCCTGGTATGAACATGTTGTCTTGTAGGGCTATTAGAGGAGGGAGCTGGGAGGGAGTTACACTGGTCCCTCCTCCCTGTTTTTTCTTCGCCCGTCCCATCAAACACACCGTCGATAATCGACCTTGCTTTTCTCTACCTCCTCGGTCATCCTCCCTATCCCCCTGGGTCCTCTTCCACCTCATCCTCCGCACCTTCCCCCTCCTCCTCTCTCCTCGATCCCCCTCCGCCTCCTCATCTTCCTGCCCACATCGATCCTCCTCCCTCCTCCCCCCTTCGTGAGTGCGCGTCGCCCTTTTCTCTGGGCCCTTCCCGCTCCCCGATTCTCGACCCCTGGACGCCCGACCCGGCAGCCCTCCTGGCACATCCCTTCCCCGCCCCGCCCCTCTCCCCCCTCGCGTGGAGGGAGGAGGAGGAGGAGGAGGAGGAGGAGGAGGAGGAGGAGGAGGAGGAGGAGGAGAAGGAGGAGGAGGAGGAGTGGAGGAGGAGGAGGGAAGGAGGAGGAGGAGGAAGGAGGAGGAGGAGGAACAAGGGGGAGGAGGGTAGGAGGTTATGAGGAGGAGGAGGAGTGGGATAGGAAGGGGAGGAGGAGGAGGAGGAGAGGAGGAGAAGTTGGAGGACGAGGAGGAGGAGGAGGAGGGACGATGAGGAAGGAGCCGGGGGCTGAGGATGAGGAGGATGAGGAGGAAGAGGAGGAGGAGGAGAAGAGGAGGAGGGACGGGGCGAGGAGAAGAAGAGGAGGAGGAAGAGGAGAAGCAGGCAGGAGGAAGCGAGATGTGGGAGGAGGGACGAGGGACGAGGGAGGAGGAGGAAGAGGAGGGGGGAGGCGGAGGAGGAGGTGGCAGGAGGAGGAGGAGAGGAGGAGGAGGAGTGGACTGATGATGGAGGATCAGCAGGACGGAGAACGGAGGAGGAGGAAGGGGAGGAGGAGGAGGAGGAGGACGAGGAGGGGACGGAGGAGAAGGAGGCCGAGGACGAGGACGGAGGAGGAAGACGAGACGGTGGAGGAGGAGGAGGAGGAGGAGGAGGAGAAGTTGGAGGACGAGGAGGAGGAGGGAGACGAGGAGGAGGAGCAGGGATGAGGCTGAGGAGGATGAGGGAGGAGGAAGAGGCGGAGGAGGGAAGGAGGAGGGACGAGGAAGAGGAGGAAGGAAGAGGAGGATGAAGGAGGAAGAGGGAGAAAGCAGCAGGAGAAGGGGAGGTGAGGAGGAGGAGGACGAGGAGGAGAGGGGAGGGAGGGGAGGAAGAGGAGGGGTGAGGAGGAGGAGGAGGAGGACGCACTAGAGGCGGAAAAGGAGGAATAGGAGGAGGAGGAGGAGGAGGAGGAGGAGGAGGAGGAGGAGGAGGAGGCGGAGTGAACTGAGGAGGAGCGGGATCAGGACGGAGAACGGAGGAGGAGAAGGAGGAGGAGGAGGAGGAGAGGAGGTGGACGGAGGAGAAGGAGGAAGAGGACGTGGACGGAGGAGGAAGACGAGACGGGAGAAGGAGGAGGAGGAGGAGGAGGAGGAGGAGGAGGAGGAGACAGAAGAGGAAGAGCAGGTGGAGGAGAAGTAAGATGGTAGCGGAGGAGGCGAGCAGAAGGACGCGCAGCAGGAGTAGCCTGGCGGAGGAGGAGGAGGGCAGAAGAGGAGGAGGAGGAGGAGGAGGAGGAGGCGGAGGAGGAGGAGGAGGCGGGAGGCGGCGGGATGGGCAGGCGGAGGGTAAGGAGCCCCACCCCCGCGGCCAGGCCCTCGCCCGCCTCGTGCCCCACGCAGCGGTGGAGACCGCCCGCGCCCGGGCCCGGGGCGAGCTGGCGGCCGAGTGGAGCCGCTGGGGGGGCCCGCCGCGCCCTCGACCATGGAACACCGATGCTGCTGATCACCCTCGATCCTCCTTATATTTGATCCTCGTCCTTCCTCCTCCTCCTCCTCCTCCTCCTCCCCTCTCCTCCTCCTCCTTCCCCTCCTCCTCCTCCCTCCTCCTCCTCCTCCTCCTCCTCCTCCTCCTCCTCCTCCTCCTCTCTCTTCCCTTCTCCTCCTGGTCCTTTTCCTCCTTCTCCGTCTGCGCAGGTGTGTTCGCTCACGATGACTTCGCCCCTTGGCATGGCAGGTCACGGATACCCTTAGCCAGGGGCCAGATTAGGACATCCCTCTGCCTCGCCGTGCCCTCGGTGTTGGCCTCCATTCCTACATACCACACGCGATTGTCTGCCGAGGCTGATGCGGGCCTCTTCTTGGCGAGCGACAGCGAGACAACGGCATGCCAGCCAACGAGGACAGGAGCTCAGACGGCAGGCGCCCCTCCAATGAAGCGGATCCTTTGTTCAACGCTGCTTCCAAGCTGCACGCGCCTGAGATGGTTGCCCACGTGCGCCAGCAGCTGGAGGCGACCCTCGCTGCCCAGGGCAAAAGTTGCCGCCGCAAGGTTCGAAACCACAACGAAGTCCGTCACGGAAGCTGCGCGCGTGCAGTTCCTTGCCCCGGACACAGCCATCGCCATCGACTTCAACACGATGCCCCCAGTCGAGCTGCCAAGTCCGAGGCCGCCACGCGAGAGCTCCGCGAGACGGTGGAGAAGCTCCAGCGCACCGTGGGCGACGCCGAGTCCCGCCGGCCCAACCTCAACTCGGACACCATCGGCACCTGGGACTGCCTTGCTGTCCCCTCGCGCCTTCTAGTGCGGCCGCGCCACCGCTTTCAACACCGACGACTTCGAGCTCGCCCTGGGCGAGTGGCTCGAGGCAGCCATGGTCGGCAGTGAGCACCTCCCCTTCAACGCGACGGGTTTCGCCAAGCGCCACATCTTCACCCTCACGGGCGGCGCGGTTGCTGCAGAACTGCGCGCTCGAAGGCTCCACGGAGCACGTCGCGTCGGTCGACACTGGCGCGACCTCCAGAGTTCCATCGTTGGTGCTCCTGCTGTTGTTTTGTATATGTCGGCGGACAAGACCCCGCGTACGGTGTGCCAGAAGATCCAGATCAAGCGCACGGCCAACCTTATCAGCGATCGCTTCCAGTCCTTCGGTTTTCGAGCCCACCGCTCATAAGGCTACGCTGCGTGCCCGATGAGGTTCTGGTGCAGCTGCGCACTGGCACCACACCTGATGAGTCTACAAATGTGAAGTGTTTCACCGCCGCCGTTTGACATGGCACCGGCGGCCAACAGCTGCGCGACATTCGCACCGCCTTGGGGCCCAGCTTCTCGGATGCACTGGCGTCAGCGCAGTGGCTTTGGGCCTCGGTGGGAGCCATGGTCAAGTAAACCTAATGATGCCGGCATTAACCCCACCTCCTGGAACACGCAGGCGCCGCGGGGTGCGTCCGACAAGCGCCGTCAATGTAATCGTCGACTGCGACCGCCTCTTCTTCGCCGGCATGCGCTCGTTGCCCTGCTGGAGCAACGCGGCTCTGCGACCGACGTGGGCATGCTCGCTCGCTCCACGTAGCGCCCGCGGATTGCCTGTCACTCGGTGATTGCGGACCCCACCTCCGTAGGCGGCATCGGCTCCTTCGCCCCGCGCGCCGAGGAGAAGTTGGGCCGCCCGCCCGGCGAGCGCCCTCTGCGGACCTTCGCAGAAGTCGCTCCAGGGCGAGCAGTATGGCTCCGAAGCGCGGGCGTCACCATAACTTTCGACGTCATTGTTCTGCGCGCGCGCAACCGCGCGCCCTCGTCGTGCGAACGCGACGCCGTTCGACGCCACTGGCAACAGCTACTTGCGCACGCAGCCTCTGGCCCGGCGAGGCGGATGTTCGCGGTGCCCGGCGGTCAAAGTGATCCGAGATTCCGTCCGAGAGCCTCAGCGCGCCCGTCGGCTCGTCCTCGGCAGAGGCTCTGCGACGCCAGCGCCAGCCTGTTTTCGGGAACAGCCTGTCCCCAGGCATCCTCGAGGTCGCCGCCCTCTCGACCACGCGCCGCTTGCGCCGCGAACATGACTGAGTCTACGATTGGCCGCTCGTGTGCTTCCTTCCCCCCACTCAATGCCGATGGTGGATGCGGCGCTCAATGCTGATGGTGCTCCGCTGGAAGGTCCTGACGGCTCGATTTGCATCCGCGAGATCATGCAGTTGCACGTCCGCCAAGTCCGCCAACGCCCGCAGCACGCATGCGCGCGTTGCCCCCGCCTTCGCTTCCGACTCTGAACGCGGCGCTCGCCACCGCGGGAAGGTACCTGCGGCCCGACCGCCCCCGCCCCCTTTCGCCGGTAGACCAGCGGCGCTCCATGAAGACTATGATGAACGAGGCCGCCCGGAGAGGCCGGTATGCCGCGACTACCGCCCCCAATCAGCAGGTGGCCAGCGCGGCGACACATCGAATACGTTTCGTGGCAAGACCTCCCGCGACATTGCTCGCGCGATCTGCCGCCGGAACTCCGCCCTGGCCAAGCAGCGGACCGTTCGCGTAGAGATTAGCAGCGAGCGCATTTTCCTGCGGGACGGCGCTGCCTCGCTGAATGACATGGCCGCTTTTCACCAGCAGGCCTCACCGGAAAACGCCGCTCTACAGCCGCCGCGCGCTCGCGCGACGCGCGCGACCAACGCCGAGTCGCCCTCGGCGATCGATGGAGGCTGCGAGCTCGTCACGAAGGCAGCGAAGGCGAACTGCGCAAGCCGTTCTCGCGTCGCTTGCATCCGGCCGGCGTCGAGATCACCGCTGGCAGCTGCCAGCCCACCATTGCTGAACCGAGCCTGGCGCGCGCGGCCATCTCCGACCATTGGGCTCCAGTCCTTCAAGTCAAGTCACGGGGGGCGGGCCTCTGGGGCGCGTCGAACGCGCGCGCGCCGGCTACCTCGCGGCCCCTCATCATGAACGACGTTGAGATCCAGATGCCCGCTTCGGTCACAGACAGAACCCACGGAGCGGCGGCCGCCGAGCCCGCCGACGAGCAGGCTGGGGCTCGCCACAGGGCGCCACTGCCTACGCAACGCAGCTTCGGTGGATGCGGGAGCCCGCGCGCTCGGCACATCGACAGACGCTCAGGGGCACGCGCCTGCCTTCGCCCCCGCGGACGCAGCGGCGCCCTGCCCGGCGCTGAGCCGGCAGCGGGCCCGGGCGGCCCACGGGCGCCGGGGGCGTTGCGGCGACGCGCGGCGGGTGCTCCATCGGGCCTTCCACACGGACCCGCTCTCGCACCCGTCGCTCGGGGCGGGCGCGCTCCAACCGTTGGTTCGCGCCGGCTCTGGGGCCGCACGTTGGCGCCCGCTCGGCGGAGCATGGGCGCTCGTCGTCTACCCCGTGGTCCAAGCCGCAGCCCTGTCCGCCGAGCTTCGGATGATCCGCCGCGGGCCGGTCAGCGCGCGCGCAGGAGACCGCGGAGTCATCTTGGCGAGGCCCATGGGCACCGAGCGTTTGTTCCCGCGCGCTTTTACCGTGGACCCCCTCGCTGGCCTTCAATTCCAGTCCAGGAAGTGCGTCATCGCGCCCGCCCGTTCGCCCCCCTCGCCTTCCCTGGATCTGCGCGCGCGCCGTGCTTCAGTTGTTCGCGCTCCGCGCGGCGACTTTCCGATCGCTGGCAAGTTCGTAAACTTGGATGAGTTGTCAGTCCCCGCGCGAAATCTGGGCCATCAGCGGCGGGCCCCCGCCTCCAAGTGGCGGGGCCGCATCCTGAAGCTCGCCGACTCGCGGGCCCCGCTACGACAGAGCACGAGCCGCCAGATGCCACCTTCGCGGCGGAGCGTCAGGCCATGCCCCGAACGGTTTCTCCCATGTCCGACATCTTCGGCATGGCGCTATGGACCGACATAGAAGTTTCGCCCAGCAACGAGGCGCTGCCGGACGCCGCGATGTTGCGCGCGGCGAAGAAGACCATCCCGAACTGGACACCCTGGCACAACATGCTCGCCGAGAGCGCCTTCGACCACCTCGGCATTGAGGTCAGTGAACGGCCTATGGCGTGGGGGATGCTGTCTGAACCAGACGCCCATCGCACGGCCCTTCGCGGGCGTGTGCAGCTCCACCTTCTTCGCGCAGGGCGCGGGCGCCCACTTCAAGCGACTGGCGCGCGCCCTCGGCTCCTCCATGCGCGCGATGAGCGCACTCGCGGCTGCGCGCAAGCATGTCCCGCGCCGCGGCCTGTTGGCCCTGCCGCACAACATCCAGCGACGGCAACAACAGCAGATCGCGGCGAACGCCGCGGGGGGCGCGCCGGCTAGCCCCGCAAGTAGGGCCTTGCCACGATACCTACCACATCACGACCAGGAAGCGCATCCCCGTCCTTTGTCTGACGCCGCCAGAACCGGCCCAGCATGGAGACCCCGCGGCACGGCGAGCAGTGCATGCCCGCGAGCGCCCGCGAAACCGCGCGGCATACTGGGCAGCACATTGGATACCAGACGTGTTCCCCCAGGATTGCGCCATCGACGACGAGGTGGACTGGCTGGCCTGGCGCGTCGAGCATGTCCCGCATGTCCTGCAGGACAACTTCTTCACCTCGCCGTTTCGGACTCGCGTCCAGCGCCGCCGCCTGGCCTCGGAGATCCGCCGCGACGCCCGACTCGAGCTCGCGCTCCCGGGGCACGCGGGCAACGATCAGCGCCTCGCGCGCCACAGTTTGTCCATCAGCGCTTCTCTTCGGCAGAGCACCGGGCCCACCGCCGCTGAGTGGCGCACCAACGCAATCATAATCCTGGTACCGAGTTGGACGATCCGGACCTGGTGCAGCTGGACACCCTCCCCCACGACCTGATGGAACGCTGGCTGCGCCTTCGCCTGCGCCTGGCGACGCTGCCGCCCGCCCGCGTCTGGGCCGCGATTGAGGCGCTTTCGCGGGCATGGGCGGCCATGGCGCGGACGCGCGTCGTCCCGCAGCGCCGCGCCTATGTCTTCGGCTTCCTCGGCGGCGACGCCATCCAGCACTACTCGGCGCGCCCGAGGATGCTCGCCTGGCCGCCCCCCGTGGCGTGCTAAGCAACGAGGTGCTGGCGATGCTTGTCCCGCCGTCGCTGGACACCTCCCACGACGGCGAGAGGGGCAGCATGAACGTTGCAGCGCGCCTGCTGCAGCGACGCACCTTCCACATCGTGAAGGACGGCATTTGCAAGACCCCGAACATCTTCTACGCCGTCGTGGCCTCCGCCCGCCACGCCGTGAAGCCCCCGCATGATCTGCGCGGCGGAGCTGGGCGCGCGGCGTCTCCGAGGCGCAGCTGAAGTGAACCGGAGCTCTCTCCAGCTTCGTTCGCTCGTTTCTCCTCTTCCTTCCTCGTCTTCCCTCCGCGACCCTCATTAGTATTCCCCTCTGCCTCCTTATCCTCTTTCTTCGTCTCTTCCTCCTCCACGTCCTCCTCCTCCTCCTCCTTATCCTCCTTGTCGTGCCTAAAGCGACAGATGCCACGCAATGGCAGAAGCCCATGAGCACATAGTAGTCGCGCATTGAAATTGTTCAGCGCGCTCGTGCTATGCCGCCCCCCCACACTATGACGCATTTGCTTGCCATTTTTCCTGCCCTATTTCACCCCGTCGCCGCCCTATCAAGACAGAGGTGCACGACCTTCGCAAACTTTATCAGATGCCGCCCAGCTCAATGAAGCAAGCGGACATGCTTTCACCTCGTCGCTGGTGCCCTGGCGGTGGCTCCAGCTCGATCGTTGCTCTGTACGTGTGCGCCGCTTCCCCGTGGCGAGCCTGCACGACAGCCTTGTCTAGCTGGTGGCCCGCTCTCGAACGCCTCGAGGCGTGTGCCTCTCAAGCTGCAACTCTTTGTTGCCAAGAAATTGCCGCCGGCGTGCTGGGCAGAACCCTAGTCCATCGTGCAACGGTGTGCGGCCATATGCATGTGCGAAAGTGTTCATCACTACTTTGCGTATTCTGTTTCCGGATCTGTGTGTTGCGCGCTGCTGCGAGAGCGGGGAGGGAGGAGGTTGTTTGTGACGGGTCGTCGCAAAGTGGAGCGATATTGAACATGCAGCGTGCAGCGTTGCTCGAGAGCACTTGAGCTTTATTTCTTGAACACTTCGTTGACACGTTGCGTCGGTCGCTGAGAAAATGGCACCCTGATTTGTGCATCCCCTCCGATTTGGAAGATCAGTCGGCCCATTTGTGCCGGTTTCTAGCCCAATGTAAACCTGCCCTCTGCTGGTGCACCTCCATATATGTTGGGGGGCCAGGACAACTGGTAGTAGGATGCACGTGGCCCCTGTCTCCAAAGCGTGTTTTATGGGTTGCCTGCGATCTGAAGACCGTATTCAATATGATTCACTCGCCATCGCAGGCGTTTGCCTGTGCGTTCGTGGCCTCGTGGGACCTCTTGGGGGCCGTTTGGGGGTCTCTTGGAGCCTCTTTTTGGGCCTTTTGAGGGCCTCGTGGGGCCCCAAGAGGGCCTCCTGTGCTCTCTTGGGGGGCCTCTTGGGGCCTCTGGGGCGCCTCTTGGGTCGGAATGGCTCGACTTGGTGGTTTGTACTCAGCATTATTTAGCGCTCGATCGTCTCCTCTTGTTCGTGGTTGACCCGCAGCACCTTTTGAGTGGTAAAGTTTTAGGTTGGTTGGGGTTGGGGGATCTGCTTGGGTATCAGGGGCAGCATCCGCTCGACCATGTTGTTCGCTCGATCGGCCTTGTCTTGTACATATTCCTAAGGAGTCCTACGGATTTCCGAAGCTACCCGATGGATTTCTGAAGGAAGTCTAAGGACTTCCTAAGAATTCCGATGAAGCGTTAAGCATCATCTTTATCACCATCATCGTCCTCATGTTCATCATCATGCTGAGATCTCTAGGTAAACGTTTATTATCCCTCCTGGACGCCAGGCTTTATTATCCCCAGGGGGTATTCTCAGGGGTGGTCGGTTATCCCGCGGTTCCCGCTCGCGTTTGCGTATTTGCCCCTGCTGCTGGTCGATTCCGCGCTCTCGCTGTACAGCGTTTTCGATTCGAGCAGAGGCGGAACTGGGACTCGTCAGGGGTGTTCGTTCCTCCTCTTCCTCCTCATTCCTCGTCCCCTTCGTCCTCCCCCTCTCGGGCTCTCGGGCCCCTGCCACGCCCCCAGCGTCATCGACGTCGTCGCCGTCGCGGTCGCCGACGTCTTTGCTGTCGCTGGCGTCTGTTCCGTCGTCGACTTCGTTGCCGTCGTCATCGTCGTCGGTATCGTCGGAGTCATCGGTGTCGTCGGCGCCGCCGCGTTGGTGTCGCCGCCGTCATCGCTCTCGTTCACGTCGTGGTGTTTCGCGACATGAGCACTTCTGATACCTCGCACCTTTGTGTCCAAGGCTTCGTCGGTACGGCTCGCTCTGGGTGGCGCTGGTTGTTCTGACGTCTGTTTTTGGTGGACGTCATAAGCAGCGTCCGAGTCGGCCGACGGCGACATCGAGGAACAGGCATATTAGGAGTCAGCAAGCTGGGCCTCCGACTAGCACTGGCTTGATATGGGAATCCAGCATCCTGTTCATAGTTATCTTGATTGTTAGCGCATCGCCTCGTGCCTTCCAAAGGGCGGCCTGGCAGAGTTGCTTCAATTCGTAATGTTATGTTGTACAAGGTGCCTGCACGGATAGGTCAATCTTCTGGGCGAACTGAGCCCACATCTCAGCAGACATTGCCGCAGTGGATCTTGCGATTACTTCTTCCCATCCTTAAGCTGTGCGCAAGAGGATGCTTCGCTAGGTGGTGTGTCATCCCTTGTGCCGCTACAAAGGCAGAGGGCACACGGGAGGAGGAGGAGGAGGAGGAGGAGGAGGATGAGGAGGAGGAAGAGGAGGAGGGGAAGTAACCTGTGGAAACTGGAGCTGCTAAGCCTGCCGAGCTGCCACCGATCAGGACGTCTGCAGAGCCGCAGCCTGTGGCCCAGGGCCTGGGCCTGAGTGCGGAGACTTACAGGCGCAGGGGTGGAGACACATTGCGCGCGCGCGGCTGCGCTGGCATCGGTGGATCTGTCTCCTGATGCGAAGACCTACCTGGCGAGCTTTCTCAGGGTGTCCTCGGCCTGCAGCATCCACAGAGGGCGGGGAGTCGCCCCTGAGCGTCGGCGCCAGCGGAGGATGTCCCGGTGCTGCAGCGACACGAGATTGCATGGGCTAGCAGGGTCCCTGTTGTAGCTAACTCCTCGTCCTTCTCCTTCCCGTCCACACCGCAGTCGAGTCTCTGTGTGCACGCAGTTGCTCCGCAACGCTTTCTTTGATTTCGAAGGGCTCCCGATCGCGCACTCTTCTGCCTACGCGTCCTTCTGGACGCTCAGCTCACTGGTGGTGGTGGTGGTGGAGCAGAGGCTGGTGCATGCAGCGGGCAGGTGTTTGTCCTGCTGGCGGCGTGTCTACAGCTGGTGTTGCTTGGCCGGACGCGCGGGCGCTCGCGTTTGTGTGGACTGCGAGCCATTGTTGGCCTGCGTCCTGTTTCGTGTGTTGATGATCCGTCTGCTCTGCAGAGTGTGCTGCAGCGGCGTCGCGAGCAGGCGGCCAGGGCACCTGACCAAGATCGCGTGGGCCCTCCTGGACGTCCTCTTCGAGTACGCGGTCTTCGTTTTGACAAAGATCCATTCGGGCAAGGAAGATCTGCTGATCGTGATCTCCGTTGAGGAGGAGGTGGAGGGGGCCGCACATGCGCGGGAGCGGAAGGCCAAGGAGGCCTCGCCTTCACGAGGTCCTCCTCCCAGCTCTGGGTGGCCCTGGGACTCCGGCGAGAAGTGGTGACATCCTTGGCCCTTCCCTCCTTGGATCGCCCGGTCGCGCAGCCCAGACGTGTGGAGGACGACACATGGAGAAGAAGCGCGTTGCCACAGAATTCCCAGAGGCCACACATGTGTTCAACATGTTTTTAACAGGTTAAACCGCATACCTTCTACAATGTTAGAACATGAAGCATGTAAGACACAGTTGTTCCTTCAACGAAAGGATTGTTACGGTGTCCAGCGTCATGGCATCCACCATCCCGGGCCCCCGACGCCAGATCCTGCTCTGTCCGGCGTGAGGCCTCGACCCCCTCCCCTGGACCGGCGCTTCCTCCCGAGTCGTCTTCGGACGGCCCCGAGGGCCAGCAGGGGCCTCCAGAGGCCGAAACCGCTGGCAGCTTCCCCTCCGTTGGGGGCGCGGCGCTCTCGTTGCTGCCCCCGCGGCGGGGGCGCCCCCGGGGCCATCGGCGGCGGAGACCTGCGGCAGCGAGGCAGGCCGCGCCTCGCTGCGGGGGCAAGAAGGGGGGCGGGCGGGGGGAGGCGTCCGAGGAGGAGGAAGAGGTGCCCACACCTCCGAACCCTTTCCGCGAGTTCCCCTGCTGGGGCCTCCTCGGAGGCCCTCGTCGCCACCGCTGGCTGCGCTTCGGGATTCCTGGTCGGGAGGCACCCCGGGAGAGTCCAGGGAGCACCAGTATCGGTGCCCTGCGGCTGCCCCTCGGAGGACAGCGGCGGGGGGGGGGGGTCCGTCTGGCGCTGGCTCGCAGCCCTGAGGGCCGCCAGGGCAGGCGCCGCAGAGGAGTTTTTTCGCAAATTTCGTCCCCTTGGGGTCCTCGCCAGGCCTCGGGACCGTCGAAGAACGACTCAGGATGAAAAACCGGTCCTCAGTAATGGGTCGTGATTTCAGGGAACCCCGTATTGAGAAAATTATCCCGGCAAAGCAACCTAACAGCGATGTGTAGAAGCATATCTGGAACCATTCCCCTTAAGATTTAGGTGAGAATCCAGTTGTAGAATTCTGCAGTTCTCGCAGTCGCAGCCTCAGCCTGCCTCGGCTTGCCTCGGCCTCAGCCTCAGCCTGCCTCGGCCTCAGCCTCAGCCTCAGCCTCAGCCTCAGCCTCAGCCTGCCTCAGCCTCAGCGTCAGCCTCTCAGCCGCAGCCTGCATCAGCCTCAGCCTCAGCCTGCCTCAGCCTCAGCCTGCATCAGCCTCAGTCTCAGCCTGCCTCAGCCGCAGCTTGCCTCAGCCTCAGCCACAGCCTCAGCCTCAGCCTCAGCCTGCCTCAGCTTCAGCCTCAGCCTCAGCCTGCCTCGGCTTGCCTCGGCCTCAGCCTCAGCCTGCCTGCCTCAGCCTCAGCCTCAGCCTGCCTCAGCCTCAGCCTCAGCCTGCCTCAGCCGCAGCTTGCCTCAGCCTCAGCCCAGCCTCAGCCTCAGCCTCAGCCTCAGCCTGCCTCAGCTCAGCCTCAGCCTCAGCCTCAGCCTCAGCCTGCCTCAGCCTCAGCCTCAGCCTCCTCAGCCTCAGCGTCAGCCTCTCAGCCTCAGCCTGCATCAGCCTCAGCCTCAGCCTGCCTCAGCCTCAGCCTCAGCCGCAACTTGCCTCAGTCCCGGCCTCAGCCTCAGCCTCAGCCTCAGCCTGCCTCAGCTTCAGCCTCAGCCTCAGCCTGCCTCGGCTTGCCTCGGCCTCAGCTTTAGCCTGCCTCGGCCTCAGCCTCAGCCTCAGCCTGCCTCAGCCTCAGCCTCAGCCTGCCTCAGCCTCAGCCTGCATCAGCCTCAGCCTCAGCTTGCCTCAGCCTCAGCCTCAGCCACAGCCTCAGCCTCAGCCTGCCTCAGCTTCAGCCTCAGCCTCAGCCTGCCTCGGCTTGCCTCAGCCTCAGCCTCAGCCTGCCTCGGCCTCAGCCTCAGCCTCAGCCTGCCTCAGCCTCAGCGTCAGCCTCTCAGCCTCAGCCTGCATCAGCCTCAGCCTCAGCCTCAGCCTGCCTCAGGCTCAGTCTCAGCCTGCCTCAGCCTCAGCCTGCCTCAGCCTCAGCCTCACAGTTGGCTTCGGGCAATCAAGATGTAGCCTGGGAATTGTGTTCTTGGAACACGAAGAACACGAAGCGGCCTACAGTTGGCTCCGGGCATCCAAAAGATGGCCCGGGAATGGTGTACTGGGAACACGAAGAACACGAAGTGGCCTACAGTTGGCTCCGGGCATTCAAAATGTGGCCCGGGAATGGAGTTCTGGGAACTCGAAGACCACGAAGTGTGTTACTGTTTGCTTAAACGAGTTCCCCGGCATCCCCCCGGATCCTGCCCGGACCCCCTTGGGGAGTCATGATGCTCTCTTTTGACCCTACTAGGAACCTATCAGTCTTCGCTGTTAGGTAATCACGACATCGGAACTCAGGGGGAGAGAGGGGGGGAGGCAGGGCTGGGGAGGAGGGTTGGGAGGAGATGGGGCGGAGGAGGACGAGGAGGTGGAGGAAGGGGCATCGACGATGTTGCACCACACCCTCCCTTCAAGCCACCTCTCCAGGTCTCTACACAAGCTGATCAGCACTGCGGGAAGCGTCCCGGTCAAAGAAAGACAACAGTCTTGTGAATCCCCAGTCGCGCCGAAACAGAACATCGCAGGACTCCAACGCCGCGAATCAACGTCGTCCTGATCATGCTAAACCGCGCCCAAAGATCACTGCGGTGGGGTGTCAACACCGCGAATCAACCTGATCGCTGCGCCGTGGCAGTCCCGAACCAAGCCAGAGCACCACACCCGGGACTCTATCCCACGAATCCTGGAGAATTGCATTTGTCAATGACCAATGTGCGCGGCGCTCAGGCAAGCGCCACATTTTGAGTAGGATCCGCCCTTGTGTTTGAAATTGCTGCAAACTGTTGAAACGAATGTGCGCGGCGCGAAGGTGATAGCTACATGTCGAAAAGGAGCCGCCCTGCATCCGTGAAGCTCTTGCACACTTTTGAAACGAATGTGCGCTGCGCAAGGCGATCGCCACATTTTGAAAACCACCCGCCTCCATCCTTGAAGTGGCTGCAAATTTCAGTCTTCAGGATCATTCGTGATGAGGAGGTCTCAGGAGAAACGCTCGGCCCGCCCTACCGACACGCCTGGGAGAGCGGCAGGGAGGAGTTGTTCATAAGGAAAAGGGGAGGAGGAGGAGGAGGAGGAGGAGGAGGAGGAGGAGGAGGAGGAGGAGCAGGAGCAGGAGCAGGAGCAGGAGCAGGAGCAGGAGCAGGAGCAGGAGCAGGAGCAGGAGCAGGAGCAGGAGCAGGAGGAGGAAATGGAGGAGATGGAGCAGGCGGAGGAGGGCCCTCTACGAGGAGCCAGCCCCACCGGCGCACCGAGCTGCGGCGGTTCTGCGAGTTCTCGGCCAGCCGCCGCCCCCCCCCCCGGGTGGCGGAGCGACGGCGTCAGGGGCAAGGCGAGGTGGAGGATAGGTCAGGGACGGGGGGGACGCATCGACCCCCAATCGCCCATTCAGCCTGCGCTTAGAGTGTGGCTCCACTGCCAGCCAGCGCCCTACAGGCGGTGTCAGAGACCGCGCAGACTCGATCGACGAGCGTGGGACCCCAAGCGTATCCGATGGCCCACCCTCCCCAGAGGGTTCACACAGCAAGCGCAGCCTACAAGACGATGGCGGCCTGATAGCCCACCCCGCCCGGGAGCGTGCAATTTCACTCTCGCTGTGGCGTCGCCGACCCCTCGGCGACGTATCGCTGATTCAAGCTCGACGCTTCCCCCTCCGAGCCGGTTCCCGCCCCATCGATTCCCCTCACGGCGGCAGGGGCGGGGGGGGGTGGAGCGAGGAGCCGAGGGATCTGCGAGGAGCGAGGGGGTGGGCACGGTGAGCGAGGAGAGAGGAGGGCCCAGGATCTTGAGAGTTGTGCTGGGTCCCCGTCGGGTTTCCGAGAAAGCTCCCGGGGGCCTCCGCGGAGGCCTCCCGCGTGAGGGCGTCTGGGGGCCTCTCTCCAGAGGCACGTCGGTCTGTTCGTACGCTGGCGCCGCGGAATTCCACGGACGCCTTCGACATCCCGCTGCTGTGCAAGCCTGTGCTCCAGCACACGCGGCCAAGAAGTGCATGCTCTGAGCGTGCTCAGCCGCCGACGGCTCCCCCCCTCCTCCCTTGCGCGCTTGTGCACTCTTGCTGTGCCCAGTTCACTCGGCCCCACAAGTGTCCCTTGGCTGCCTCCGACCACCGCGTGGATCCGCGCCGCAGCGACCACAAGCAGAGCGCTTCAGAAAAGGCCTTGCCGTCGAGGACAGGAGGAGTTGTCATCACTTCCTCGGCGGAAGGCGGCAGACGTAAAACGGCGGCGGCTCCGCCGGCGGAAGCTCGGCGGAAGCCGGCGCAAGCAAACGTTGATCTCCCAAGAGACGACAACATGTTTGGGTGCAGGGTTTCAGGGACCCGCCAAGTGTATCGAGTCCTTGGCGGCTTTAGCGGACGCGTTCAATGTTGTTCGCCGCTGGTGAGCCGGAATCGGCCGACACCAACCAATCGGCGCCGCCGATCCGTGGCCAATCAGGTTTGAAAGACCCGCGCATTGTCCGGGACCGCAGCCGTCGTCGCCACGACACGAGCGCGCCGTGGGAGCCGTGAGCGGGTAACCGACCGAGGCGGATCGCGTTAAGGATCGCGTTGGCTCTTTGTTGGGTTTGCGATGGCCCCATGGGGGCTCATTGAAAGCATCCAGTGGGCTCCGGTGAATGCCTGGAGACTTTTTCGAGTAGGGGCGGGGAGCAGGGGACGAAGAAGAGGGGTGAGACGGTGCGAGCTATCTGGACCAGACGGCTGGCGCCGCTTAGTCGTTCCAATGTATCCTGGCCGTGCTTGCCACCTCAGATGATTCACCCAATCATTATCAGCCCCCCTCTTTCTTCTGATTGCTGTTGTTACGTTTCTTCTTCATCGTTATCAGCCGCCTCATTATCAGCATCTTCCTCATCATCCCTCCTATTCCCCTTCATGCGTTGGTGGAGGAGCGAGAAACGACGAAGGAGGACGTGGAGGAGGAGAAGGAGGGAGAATGAGGGGGATGAGGCAGGAACTGACGTTTATTTAATCGCTTCGCTCATTCCGCCAACCCTGGAGCGCTATTTGGGGCCTCTTGGGGCCGTCTTGGGGGCCTCTTGGGGGCTTCTTGGTAGCGTTTTGGGGCTCCTTGGCGGCGTCTTGGGCTCTCCTGGGGCCTCTTAGGAGGCTCTTGGGGGCCTCTTGGGCCTTCTTGGGGCGATCTTGGAGGCCTCTTGAGAAGTTTAGGGGCGTCGGGGAACCGAAAAGGTTAAAATGCCCGAATCTGTCCAAAACCAAAGGAAAAGCGCAGTGTTTTGCCTCTTGGGGCCCTCTTGGGAGTGCTCCTGGAGGCCTCTTGGGGCATCTTGGAGGCTTGTTGGGTCATCTTGGAGACCTCTTGGGCCGTCTGGAGGCCATCTTGGGCGCCGTGGAGCGATCTTCGGGCGTCTCGGACCCCTCTTGGATTGTGTTGGGGGCCTCTTGGGGCCCTCTTGGGGCGATCCTGGAGGATCTGGGGGAGTGTCCCGGGCGTGTCCCAGGCGTGTCCCGGGCTCCTCTCGGGGTACTTTTGATCCAGGGACCCCCAGGGGCCGCCCCGCGCGCGCGAACCAGAAATACTGTTTACCAGTTACCGGAGATCTTAGCACGCCTCTGGCCCGTTGGGCCGGCGAATTGCTTTCTCTCTGGGTCCTGGTGGCTGGGGGGGGATGGTCGCAATCGTTGGAGCCGCTTCGAAATTCTGGCCGGGAGGCGCCCAGGAGACGCCAAGGGGCCGATTGTGAGAAGACGGACGCGGAGGGGAATGAGGAGGAGGAGGAGGAGGAGGAGGTGGGAAGGAGGAGGAGGAGGTGGGAAGGAGGAGAAGGAGGAGGAGGAGGAGGTCGATGAGGAGGAGGAGGAGGAGGAGGAAGAGGAGGAGTTCATTAGTACTCCGCGGCCCGCATCCTCCCTCCACCACAGCACCGAAGCCCTGAGGAGGAGCAGGACGAGGGGAGGGGGGGGGGAAGGAGGGAGGGCCCACGCCTCCTCTCAGACCACGACCTGCACCGCGCTGGCAGAAGGGACCTCTTCAAGAGCCTCCGACCACGACGAGTGCCGCGATCCCGCAAAGGCTCGGGATCGTCCAGGCGCCAAGACGTCTCCACGAACCCGTTCTGCTCCTCCAGGCCCGGCAGTCGAAGCACCAGCGAAGAGGCGGATGATGGGACCAGCCGTGGCCGCGCGGCTTCCCGTAGGAGGGGAGGGGCCCCAGCTGCGCGGCCAGCTCGCGGATCACCAACACCATGTTCTCCCAATCCTGGCCCTCGCCCTTGAAGGAGGACGGCTGGCTCGACCGAAAGACACCCGCAGCCTGCCCACCGCCAGACGCTGCAGTAGACCAAGACAGAAAGCAAGTCTTGCGGCCGATCTCCAGCCTGCGTAGCACTCTATCAACAGAGCCGTGCCACCAAATATTGTCGCGAAACTGCTTGCCTGTCGAGGGAAGCACCTCTGCCTCTCCTCCCCTCCCACCACCTGGGCAGGGCACTCGGCCTCTCCTCCCAACACCTGGGCCTCGGCCACTCCTCCCACCACCTGGGCCCTTCCCGACGTCGGGGAAACAGCAAGGGGGTCGGCCTCTCCTCCAGCCACCTGGGCCCGAACCTCCCCAAGGACCACTCCACCCTCCACCTGGATCCTGGCCCAGAGGGCCTTTCCCGACAGAGGGCATGCATCTTCCTCATCATGACATCCAGCGTTGGTGCCGCCCGAGATCTCGCCTAAGACAGAGAGCGGCCTCACCTCCTCCAGCTTGTCGAGACCCTTGGGAGACATCAGCTGCATGCCAGACGGCTGCACCCTCATGTCCTTCACCTCGAGGTCGTCCGCCGAGCCATCGAGGGGGCCCTGGAGCACGCCGGCCTGCGAATAACCGATCAGCCAAGAAAACGGACTTACTGGGGGGACGGTTGGCCACCTCCATTCCTCGCCCCTGCCGCCACCATGAAGAGCATGACAGAAGCCGTCTATGCTGGGCCCTTCGAGTGGGGCGGCCCAGTGAACCCCGAAGCTGCCCTCATCAAAGATATGACTCAGCACACTTGGCTGCCACGTCGCAGGCTGAGCAAGTGCCTCCAGCAGCACGTCACACTGGGCATCACCCCTCACTCGCACTGTGAAGTGAGCCCCTGCGCCAGGTCGGAAGAAGGGAGCCGAAAGACACTATGATGTGGGTCCCACGGTGTCCGACGCCTCGCAGCCCCCAGCTCTGACAGAGACGTGCTTCGCGACGCACCTCTCGTCCGAGATGACCACGTCGCTCTCCGCGCCCAGCCGCTGTCCCTTGCCGGCCGCGCGGAGCTCCGACGGCGACGCCGTGCTGATCCGACCCTCCAGTGCACGGGCGCATGAAGCGCCACGTCGCGCCTGAGACGGTCCAGCCATGAAGGCACCCGACCATCGGCCAGGTCCTGCAGCGCCAGTAAGACGGCAGCAACGCAGTCCGCAAGCAGCGAATCGCCGACCAGCGCCGACAGGGCGGACTCGGCGAGCTCGAGCCTCTCCTCCAGCAGCTTGGTCTTACCGATCGCGTTGCGGACTGCGCCGTCCGCTGCCTCCTGAGCGCGTGCACGCCTAGCACTGCGCGCCGCCGACGGCTCCAAGGTCGCCCTTGCAGGGGCGCCGCCCGCAGCCGCCATGCTCGCACCGCCTCCCCGCCGCGCCTGGGGCAGCTCGAGCCAGCATGAGCCAAAATGGCTACAGATGAGGAGGAGGAGGAGGAGGAGGAGGAGGAGGAGGAGGAGGAGGAGATCGCGGATGAGAAGCGGGAGGAGGACAATAGACAGCGGCGAAGACAAGCAGGCGGAGGCAGAGGAGGGGAAGGCGGAGGACCTCGAGAACTTTGAGGCCCAGCGGGAAGAGGCGACGGCGACGGACTGGCGAAGGATGAGAGGGGGCACATCAGGGAGCAGCAGGAGCCGGAGCAGGAGGCGGAGGACAGCCCCACTGCGTCGGCGCCTCGCGGAGCGGCCGCGGAGGACGAGCAGATCGCGGGCATGCAGGCGGGCCGGGGCGGGGCCGACATGTCGTGTCGGAGAGGTGTCTCTCCGCGGTCTCATCCTCGCTTCTCCTCCTCCTCCTCCTCCTCCTCCTCCTCCTCCTCCTCCTCCTCCTCCTCCTCCTCCTCCTCATACCGTCTCCTCCTCGGCGGCGCCGATTGGGACGAGAATGGGACGACGCGAGGGGGGCCGAAGAGAAAGACTCCTCCGCCTCCTCCTCTTCGCTCTCTTCGTCGTCCTCGCCCCTCCTCCTCGCTCCTCCTCGCTCCTCGCTCCCCCTCCTGGCTCCTCGCTCCTCGCTCCTCCGCGCTCTCCTCTTCCCCCCGAGGCACGGGCGGGCCTGCCCGAGCGCTGGCAGAAAAGCCGCCGCGCCCCCCTCCCCGCGACGGCGCCCTCGCCACGCTCCAGGGCGGGGGCCGGCGGCCGGAGGGGGCGCCTCGAGGTCGAGGTGGCCGCCACGGAGGGGGGGCTCGCCACGGCAGGGGTCGGCCGGGCCGCGCCTGGTGGTCCTCGCTCGGCCCTCGCCGAGGAGAGGCTCCCGACGTCGGCTCGCCGCAGGCGATTCTCTCTCCCCCCCCCCGGAGTTCCGCCCGAACAGTTTGGCCGCTCAGCAAAGGAGGGGGAGCCTGGAATGCGCCCCAATGGGGCTATGCGCTGGCGCGCCCCCTCCCATCGTGTATCCCAGGGTGGGGCCCCCAACGCTCGGTCCAGCCAAGAACCTCCTAGAGCCTGGGACCCAGGCACTCGGCTGCTCCAATTTTGTTCGAGGCGTGGGCCCCGGAGGTCCGGACGGCTTCCCCAGGGCCGGTGCTTCGTCCCGAGTCGCGCTGTTCACGCTCCCGAGGCCCAGCGAGGGCCCCCAGGGTCCGAAGACGGCCAAACACCGCCAGCTCCATTTTTGGGGGAGCGTCGGATCTCTGGGGTTGGGGATCTCTGGGGAGAGGGGATCTCCGGAGCTCCTGGCGCGAGCGCGGCTCCGGACGGGGCAGCCCCAGCCCCGCTCGGCACGCGAGCGGCGGCAGCGGAGCGCGCCACGCCGCAGCGGCCGACGCCTGCGGCCACCTCGGGGGGGGGCCGCTCGAAGAGGCATGCACATTGTTCGTTTCAAAATTTTTCGGAAGGTTCTTTGATTTTTTGTGGGGACCAGGATCCTTTCATTTCTAATTGTTCTATCCTGGGCCTCTTCCTGGCACTAGGGGGCCAGGAGCAATTAGAAACGAGCACGATTGGGCATGAGCACGAGTAGAAATGAACGACGTGTACAGTGGAGACCCATGCCAAGAAGCACCCAGCTTGCCTCCAGGGTGCCCTGGGCTTCTCGGGCTTCGGTGGTTTTGCTATGGAGAGCGTGACGTTCCCACGCCAAAAATCAATGGACGTCCTGGGGTCTCCGGGTTGGGTGTCTTGTGGAAGGTTTGTTGTGGTCGAGCCCCTACTGTGAGAAACGTGATCGTGCGCATCAGTTCGGAAGTCTGCGCGTTGTGAGTCGGCGCTGGCCCCCCCTTGGTCGGAGTCTGGAGCACATACATGACCAACGGCGGGCTGTTTTTTTATCCCATGACTTTTTGAGGGTCGGGGACGACGTCGGGGTGGTGCGGTGTATACTTTTTCCCCCGCTTTCCTGGGGCAGCAGCGAAACATATATACACCAGGATCCCGTGCACACCAGCATGCGCTCTCCTGTGCCATTTTCAGTGCCGGGCCAGAAAAGACGTCGGTGTACAGAGTTCCTTGGCATCGCTCGGACGTGTGCATTTGTCCTTCGGTGAGGACCATCGAGGAGCATTCTTGATCATCTGGCGAAAAAGCGACGCGCGAAACCAACAAAAGCACAGGGAATGGACGTCCGAGCGATGGCCAGAGTTCGGCTCGTTTGGCGGTGCCTCCCTGTCGCGCGTCGCGCGTGAGGGGAGGGGGGCCTGGCGCCGACCCCAGAGTTGCGCGCGGACGTCAAGAGTTCTTGTGAATGCATGTGTTCTGCTGGCCGTGCCACAAAACAAAAAAAAAAAAAAAGCCTCCTCCTCCTCCTCCTTCCTCCTTCTCCTCCCCCTCCTCCTCCTCCCAGCTTCCAAACAACATCTTGAACAGTGAACCGCCCAGATACGCCAGGGTTGGCTCCAGTACCGAACAGTGGAGCCGTCCAGATACGGCCGAAGAGGCTCCAGCACCGAGCAAAGTTCTCGGCCGGCCAGGCTGGCAGGAGATCCTCCGCGCAGGCGTGTGTATGAATGTGCTCAATCGTGTTGGCCTGCAGCGATGGCTTCTCGTAGACAAAACATACTCTGGAAATCATCGCCCCCCCCCTTGTTCTGCACGAGCGAAATAGGTACGGAAAGAATGGGTACAATGCCTAACATCAGTTCCTGTTCATGTTGAACAGGACTTGCTGTCCGCGCCGCCGCGGCCTGTGTCCAGGAGTTATTCGCCCACCCCTCGATTATGACCCCACCCAGCGTAGGCCTGGGGTGCGTGCTGCCCGCACGCCGCGCGCGCCCCGCTGCCGGGTGCTCCAAGGGAGCGGCCTGCCCTGTGCACTCCGCCGCGCTGCTCTCGAGACGACGCCCTGGGGCGCTGCGGGGCGGGCTGGCCCGCGCAGGGCCTCGTATCGCATCAAGCGCTCTAGAGTAGTAGTAGTAGTAGTAGTAGTAGTAGTAGTAGTAGTAGTAGTAGTAGTAGTAGTAGTAGTAGTAGTAGTAGTAGTAGTAGTAGTAGTAGTAGTAGTAGTAGTAGTAGTAGTAGTAGTAGTAGTAGTAGTAGTAGTAGTAGTAGTAGTAGTAGTAGTAGTAGTAGTAGTAGTAGTAGTAGTAGTAGTAGTAGTAGTAGTAGTAGTAGTAGTAGTAGTAGTAGTAGTAGTAGTAGTAGTAGTAGAAGTAGAAGTAGAAGTAGAAGTAGAAGAAGTAGAAGTAGAAGTAGAAGTAGAAGTAGTAGAAGTAGAAGTAGAAGTAGAGTAGTAGTAGTAGTAGTAGTAGTAGTAGTAGTAGTAGTAGTAATAGTAGTAGTAGTGGTAGTAGTAGTCGTCGTCGTCGTCGTCGTCGTCGTCGTCGTCGTCGTCGTCGTCGTCGTCGTCGTCGTCGTCGTAGTAGTAGTAGTCGTAGTAGTAGTAGGTAGTAGTAGTAGTAGTAGTAGTAGTAGTAGTAGTAGTAGTAGTAGTAGTAGTGTAGTAGTAGTAGTATAGTAGTAGTAGTAGTAGTAGTAGTAGTAGTAGTAGTAGTAGTAGTAGTAGTAGTAGTAGTAGTAGTAGTAGTAGTAGTAGTAGTAGTAGTAGTAGTAGTCGTAGTAGTAGTACGGAGGAGGAGGAGGAGGAGGAGGAGGAGGAGGAGGAGGAGGAGGAGGAGGAGGGGGAGGGGGAGGGGGAGGGGGAGGGGGAGGGGGAGGCGGAGGATGAGGAGGAGGATGAGGAGGATGAGGAGGAGGAGGAGGAGGAGGAGGAAAGCGGAGGAAGAGGAGGAGGAGGAGGAGAAGGAGGAGCAGTAGGAGGAAGAGGAGGTGTCCTGTCTTGTCTTCGAGGTCGCCATCCCCAAACATGAGCAGGGTGAGCACCGATTGGCGGGAAAGGGGTTGGGGGTTCTGAGGCCCACAGGTCGAGAAATACAGCGCCCGAGATCCGCGGAGGCGTTGCTCCTTCGCCTTCTCGATAATGTTGCAGCAAAGTACAAGAGCACGTGCCCGTCAGCCCCGGCGAACCGCTTCTCTGTACAATGCCCAGTCTGTGTTTCTTCGTTCCTCCTCCTTCCTCCTCCTTGCTGTGCATGGTGTGCTGAGCTTGTTTTCCCCTCCCACGCGCCGGACGGCGTATGGTTTGAGGGCGAGGGCGAGGGCGAGTGCGAGTGCTTCTCCTTAGTTATGGGTGTTGCCTCACAGGAAAGGGTCTTCACGCGGAATCCGACCATGGGAGGTCACCAGGCCCCGTCGCCCCGGCCCGGCTCTGGCCTGGCGCTCTTTTTCTCAGCCGCAGTTGTGGATCATGGCAAGGCTGGAGAAAGTGGTCCGGGGCGGCAGTCCTCCACGTTTTTCCAGAGCCCTGGCAGGTTTCCCTCTGGTCTTGCCCTGAGCGTTTTCGTTTTCCTCGCCAGGATTCTGCTGTTCCCTTCGTATGTAAGGGCCGCATCCAAGAAATCATTTCGAGCACCCAGAGATATACCGAAACAGTGTCTGCGCGACACGCTGGCGAAGTGCCGAACGAGAAGGGCCTCCCAGGGCCCGACGCGTGAGAACCCTCAAGTTTCAGCATCTTCTTGGCGCTCGAACATAATTCTGGTGGGCAATGCTGGTTTTGAACATCACCCGGGCCGAAGCAATTCTCGTCACCCGGGCCGAAGCCCTCCCCCCCTCCCCCCCTGGGCACGGCTAACGATCGTACTGGGGGGGGGGGCTGGGACCCTCCCTCCATGCAGTGGTGCACACGGGCGACTGATAGGCCGCTGGCGCAGACGCACCCTGGCGGGTGCACGCCGCGGCCGCCGTTACAGTTACCCTCCCGCCCGAAATCATCCCCTTTGGGAGGGGGGGGGGTTCGGGAGGGGGGGAGGGTTAGGGGGGAGGGGAGTCCCCCTGGTTCTGATCGACGGTGCCGAGTGTTGGGGGCGGGGGGGGGCCCGGTTCGAAGCGCGCCGCCGAATGTTCCCAACACAAGCGCCCGTGAAACGCTCTCTCTCCCAGGTGACGACCGTTACCCGGGAAAGAAGAAAAGGGTCACCGGGCCGTGTCGTTTCGGTTGGCTCGGGTTCGTCTCGGCTGCAGCAAGTTTTGTCCAGCCCCGGCCACGTCCACTCTTGGCTTTTTTATGGAACCTCCAGCTCGTCTTCCTAGGAACTTCTGTGTAGAGGTACGGCGAGAGGGAGCTTCTGTGTAGGAGGAGCATTGGCGGCGACTCGGCCCGCGATGCGCATGATGTGTGCAGGATGCACGCGCTCGTTTCGGCTCCGGCCGGCTCGATCCGTCTGGAGGCCAGGCTTCTGACGATCCGACCGAGACATCTGGCTGCTCCAACTGTTTCGATGCGCGGGCCCCGGAGATCCCGACCATCTCCCCGGGGCCGGTTCCTCGCCCTCATGCAGCAGTTGTTTTTGTTCGCGCTCCCGTAGCCCGGCGAGGGCCTCCAGAGGCCGAAAAAGGCCCCCAAACCGCCTGCTCACGTTTTTGTTGGAGCGTCGGATCTCTGGGGATGCAGCCAGATGCTTTCGATGTCTGTTCATGGGAGCCTTGGGCGGCGCCATTGAAATCAGCTTTTTATCTGTATGTGGCCAGCGTGGGGACCGCATTTGGCCTATCCTCATCCTCCTCCTCCTCTCCCCTCCTGCTCCCCCTCCCCCTCCTCGTTCTCCTACGCAGCCCCCACGAATCCAGTCCAAGTCTGGTCCAGAATCCGGTCCAAACTTGTTCCAAATCCGGCCCAGATTGGACAGTGCGGGGGGCCACGCAGGCTCCCCTGGAGCGGACACCCAAAGATGCCTCGGACCGCGGTGTGGCGCACCCTGCCCTGGCCGAGCCGCTGCGGTGCCCCGGACCTGTGCGGATCCGACGCAGCCGCGGATAACCCGACGCAGCTTCCGACCCGAGCCGGCCCCCCGAGCCGAGGTCGGCTGATCCTGCCGCGCTGCCTCTGCCGCATGGCCCTGAGATCGGGGGCGGCGAAGAGGGGGGGGGGGGATGCCGGGGGGGGGGGGGATCTCATGGCGGGGGCCATGATACTTCCCCAGATTTCATGGCGCCTCTTCTTGTTTCGTTACGTCCCTGGCCCCCCCGCTGGGCCGCGCACGTGCCGCCCGTTATGATTTGCACCCCCCCTCTTGGACACCCCCCTCTTGGCCGCTCCCGATGAGATCCGACGGCGCGAAAAAAATCGGTGGAAACTGCGCAACAGCATGTGACCGTGTGTTCTATTCATTCTTGCGCCCTGCACCCGCACCTCCCGCCCTCGCACCCCCCCCTCCCCCACCCCACGGAGCAGGTTTTGGCCGTGCTTGGCGCCTGCCTCGAGCAGGTGGAATATCCCTCGGAGGGCGCGCGGTTCCAAGCAGTCGCGTTAAGCAGAGGTCCGCAGCAAGGATCCCCCCCTCGTCCCCCCTATCTGTCTGCTGCATCTGTCGGGCGGAACCGATCTGTGCGGGTCCCGGGGCACAACCTGACGAGAATGCCTTGCTCGAATATGAAGATTTTGAGCCGCCAGGATCCCCAGACATCCGGCTGTTCCAGTTTTTCGATGCGTGGGCCCCAGAGGTCCGGACCACTTCCCCAGGGCCGGTTTTCCCTCCTGCATCTTTTGTTGACGCTCCCATGGCCCAGCGAGGACCCCCAGAGGCCGAAAATGGCCCAGAGCGGCCTGCTGCTCCAATTTCTGTTGGAGCGCCGGATCTCTGGGTCCCCAGACCCCCGACGTCATGATCTTTGCATTATACGCCGACCCTCAGGGGTCGCGACCCCTTCCCCGGGACCGGCTTGTCGCCCTGAGCCGTTTTTTGACGGCCCCGAGGCCCGGGAAGGGCCTCCCGAGGCCGAACATAGTCAAGAGGGGAAAAACATCGACTCCCAGGAAATATGCGATAATCCTTAAGGTTCCAGGGCGGTTATTATAACCGCCAATCCGCTGGCAATTAAAAATAACCGCCAAGAATAAAACCGCCAGAGCATGAACATACACGAATCATGATACTAGTACGTGGCAGACGCTGATCGCGAGAGCACTGTAAGCAACTCGCGCGATCTGGAGCTTATCGGTTGGAAAGGGAAATGACTTTCATCGGTGTTGTGGTTGTAAACGTTAAAGACGAGTGCATGCGGCGCCCAGGCGAGAGCACCATGATGGAAATAATGGTTCGCGGGGGAGGGCCGCAAAACACAATAAGTAGGATGGCCGCGTGGGTTGGGACAAGTATGAGTAGCGGCAGGAGCACGAACTCATCATCCTCAACGTCGCCAGCATCCCGCACCCCGTCCCCGCATTCCCCGTCCTTCCCCCATCATCTTCCTCCTCCTCCTCCTCCTCCTTCTCATCCTCCTCCTCCTCGTCCTCCTCCTCCTCCTCCTCCTTCTCCTCCTCCTCCTCATCCTCATATCCTCCTCGATCCTCCTCCCCCCCCCTCCTCCTCCTCTCCTCCTCCTCTCCTCCTCTCCTCCTCCTCCCTCCTCTCCTCCTCCTCCTCCTCCTCCTCCTCCCCCTCTCTCCTCATCCTCTCCTCCTCCTCCTCCTCCTCTCCTCCTCCTCCTCCTCCTCATCCCCCTCCTCCTCCGCCTCCTCCGTTTTTTTTGTGTGCCGTCTTCCACGTCGACGGTGCGTGCGCCATTGCCCTCGACCACGCGATCGAGGCGTTGTAGATGTTGTGCCTACGGGCGTTTTTTAACACAAGATACAAGACACATGAAAACAGCGCAGTGCGGGTTGGTGCCCGCGGGCGCACGTGCGCCCAGATCAAGGTGACCTGGATCGCGTCGCCAACGGCGTCTCGCTCCGAGATCGCCAGCCACGCCTTCGGCGATCCAGGGCCGATGCGGCACGCTGGCCAATGCCAGATTCCGTTCGGCGGGTATAGCTCCCGCGGTGGCAGTTCTATCTGCTCGGGATGTCACCACTCCCACGTGGGAGCATCCCACGCCAGTTGAGCCACAAAGAGGCTATGATATATCCTCCGTCCTCCGTCCTCCGATCCTCACCTACACTCTTCCTCCACCATCTCATCGACCTAATCCTCTTCATCCGATTGTTCCTCCCGATCGTCCTCGTAATCGCAATCGTGCCCATCACACGTTGTCCGCCGCCGTCCGACCGAATCCGTGCCCGCCCCGTCGCTGGTCGACTTCCCGCTGCCTTAATCACACACGCACGCGTGTCTCGTCTGCAGGAGCTCGTCCGAACGCAATTGAAACGTGAACATGCCACTGATGCGCCGATGACGGGCCACACGGGCGCACGCACAACCGTTCCCCAACGAGGCCGTTGACCCCGCCATGGACTCGCCATTGACCCGCCGTTGACCCGCCTGCGACTTCGATGGTAGTCCGCTTGGCCCGTCATCGGCTCATCAGTGGCGTCGGCCGTGCTTCAAACAGAAGCGGGAACGCTCGAGGCAGCAGGGCGCACCGTGCCGACATCGCCACGTATTCACACCGTGCCGAAGCTCACACCCCCATGCCTTGGATGACCGTTCTATGTTGTTTGAGTGCGTGCATGCCCACCTCGTCGTCACACTCCTCCTCCTCCTCCTCTCCGATACTCCTCCCTCTCTGTCAGTTGATGTACATGTCAACTTGCGTGTATTATTGTCGTTGCTGTTGTTCGGTCTGGCTTTGGCACGGGGGTCGAGGCAACGTCGCTATCTAGTCAAACTCAAACTCACGCGCGCCGTACCTAACATCCTGATCAGCCAACGCTTCATCGACCGCATTGCCGATCGCCTCGGCGAACGCCTGGGGGTATTCCTCCGACTGCTTCTGGGTCGGCGACGCGTTCACCCATGCTCCCTTGGCTGCACCCCAGCCCTTGGTGTGGTCGGGCTGACTGCCGTCGGCGGATGGCACGCGTTGGGTCTCTTTGTACAGTGGGTCGGAGCCACTGCGCTCCTTGGGGGTGCGCATTCCCATCGGCTCTCTTATGGGGCAGGGCATAAGGGAAGAAGGAGGAGGAGTAGGAGGAGAATGAGGAGGAGGCGGAGGAGGAGGAGGAGGAGGGAGATGGAGGAGGTGGAGGATGAGGATGAGGAGGACGATGATGATGATGGGGAGGGGGGTTGATGAAAACGAGGGGGCGGATGAAATGTTTGGAAGTTATCCCGATGAGTTGTCATCCTGCTCCGCCTACCTCCTCCTCCTCCTCCTCCTCTGGATCCTCTGGATCCTCCTCCTCCTCCTCCTCCTCCCTTTCCACTCCCCAGCATGACGGTCAGAGCGACGCCCGATTCGGTGAGAGGCACACACTTAGCGAAACGGGACGGGATGGGCGGGATGGGTCGGATGTCAGATGTAGCACGAGCACACCTAGTTTGTTATATCCCTCTCGGTGGCGGCGTTGTGCAATATGTATGTATGTATGTATGTATGTATGTATGTACGTATGTATGTATACATGTATGTATATATATGTATGTATGCATGTATGTATGTATGTATGTATGTATGTATGTGTGTATGTATGTTTGTATGTATATATGTATGTATGTATGCATGCATGCATGCATGCATACATGCATGCATGTATGTGTGTCTGTCCGTATGTATGTGTGTATGCATGCTTGTATGTATGTATGTATGTATGGATGGATGTGCGTACGTACGTACGTACGTACATACGTACGTACGTACGTATGTATGTACGTATGCATGTATGTGTGTATGTATGTATGCATGTATGTGTGCATGTGTGTATGCATGTATGTATGTATGTATATATATATGGATGTACGTACGTACGCACGTAGGTAGGTAGATAGGTCGGTATATGTGTATGAGTTTGTGTGTATGCATGTATGTGTGTATGTATGTGTGTGTATGCATGTATGTATGTGTGTACGTATGCACATGACGTATGCATGTAGGTATGTATGCATTTATGTATGTATGTATTTATACATGTTTATATGTATGCACGATTGTACGTATATATGTATGCATATGTGCATGTATACATGTATGCATGCATGCATGTATGTATGTATGTATGTATGTGTTTAGGTATGTATGGATGTATGTATGTATGTATATCTGTGTATGTACGTGTGTATGTATATGTGTATGTACGCATGTACGTATGTGAGTATGTATGTATGTGTGTGTATGTGTGTATGTATGTATGTATGTTTTTACGTATGTGTGTATGCATGTATGTATGTATACACGCATGCAGGTATGCATATAGACGTGCGTGCGTAAACACGTGCAGAGTGGGCGTCCCATCCGACTCAATATGCCGCCATCCCGCCTCCCTCGATCGAGGACCAGCATGGCATATGCTAATGAATCATTCCACTCCCGCCACCGTCTCGCAAAGCCCGCCAATGCAACCTGCGGTGCGCTCGATGACACAGCTGGGGCCACGCAACGGGCGGGGGTGTCACGGTTCTCGGAGATTTCATGCAGAACACGGTGCCCAGAGAAACGACGGTTGGTCACATTCGTCTTCCCCCCCCCGTTGCCCATCCTCCGTCGTCCACCGCTTGGGGGCACACCCCCAGCCGTCCTAATCCTCAGTAACCCTGCCCCCATTCAACCGTCTACGTTTTGCCACCCCCCTATCGAGCACATCCTTCAGCTTAAGGTCGGCATCCCTCTGGTTGGCGGCACAATACTTGTTAAAGATCTCCACGGGCCACGTGGTGAAGACCTCGAGCGGCTTGCGGCTCGGCGCCCCGAAGTAGCCTGCGTGAGTGACGCACCGTCGGCCACCGTGCGTGTCCAACGTCATCTTCATGTCAGGGTAGTAAAACAGTATCGAATTGAGCGGCTGCTCGATGCATGCGTACACGTTCCTCATCCTGCAATAAGCAAATAACCAGGACCTCCCTTATCCACTGGGGGGGGCGGGAGGAGGAACGAGCAGCAACAATAAGGCGGTGAGTGCATTGGGGAAGCATGAGCGCCGTCGTCTCCGCCGCCGTCGACACCACGTGGTGTCGACGGTGGCGGAGACAGTTGGTCGCCCTTATCGTCGCACCCGCCACCCTCCGCATCTTCAGTCGCCACGGCTCTTGCACAACGAATGCACTCCCGACAAACCGAGTCATTGCAACGTACTTCATTCCTCCTGACGTTCCCCAAGCATGTACACCCTCCCCCTCCCACGTGATGGAGGCGAGGCAGTTCGCCTCTTGTACATCAGGGCGGTTCCAGTCACCGTACGGGTACTCGTAGGATCGCTTGCTATGTCTCCTGGCAACGTTCACCCACGAGGAGCATTGCGGAGAGAACCACACTGTGCCGTGAATCACCATCGCGGCAACGCACCCCGCCACGTAGACGAACCCCTCAACGGTGGATACGTCCTCGAACGAGCGGCCACTCTTCTTCTCGCATGCAGTCGCGTGGAGACCCTTCTTCTGGAGAAAGAGCGTGGTCTTCGACGAGCCGCTGAAGACCTCCAAGAACTGCAAACAACGATGTACAGTTGGAAGGACATCATCAAGGCGCTGTGTCACGCTGTTGAACAACTGCCAATTGATGCCATCGCCGTCCATCAAATAACGACCACGATCCGTGAATTCAGAGCTGACGCCAATCGCGATGCGAGACCGCACCATGTCAACTTCGGTGAGAGGTACAGGTGTCCCGAACGCCAGTCCAATCAAGCATGCGACCATCAGCAGCGCCATTGCCCGCGCCGTGCTAAAACCCAGGTAACAAGGGAAGGGTACCTGCGCCAGCGCCGAAAATCAAAACGTTCAAACCGAGCCTGCCCTGGATATCGAACATGGTGAAAATGCGTATCTCCAAAGACGCCCTGTGTGCAAACTGGGCCAAGCTCCTTAAGCACACGTTCAGCCCCTCGTCGGTGAACGTAGTGTAGAGCTTGGGTGACCCGTGAAACATTGTCCTGGTGCACACACATATGTATATGTACATATAAGTATACATGTATATGCCACCCGTGTGTTTATACCATGTTGTACGGTGCCAGATACGGCGGGCCCGCACGGGGCCCCACGTTTCCTCGTTCCCCAGTGGGTCCCATGGGCCCCCACCCACACGATTTGAATGGTCCCTGCAGTCCTGTCTGCCAAATGCACGAACAAATGATGTTTCGGTACATGCTTGACGCCCGACGTCTCGCACGCCCGTAGATAGATACACGCAAGGCCCACAAGCTCATCACGCTGCGCCTGCGAGACAACGTAGTTCAGTGCCCGAGTCGCACGGAGAAATTGTGACAACGTCGACCCAGCTACGATAAATGCATGTGTGAACACAGCGGGCCCTCCAGCGTCATTCAACTTGTGCAAAGCGAATTCCAGTAACACCCCGAGTTCACCTGCCTTGGCCTTCAGGAGCCCCCCTGGGTGCTGCCATTCAGTTTCGTTACATTCCTCGGAGTCGCCCAGCATCCCGAAAGTTACTGATGAAACACGCCGATCCCAAGGAATATTCATGCTGGCCTCCCAATGCCGCAAATCAGAATTTAACATCCGTAAGCACAACTCCTTTTTCTGTTCTGGTGTCCCGTTGCACCCCCACGGGTTCTTAAATATCAAGCGCCAGAAAGCACTGCACGTCCATCGTTGGCACGGGCCATAGTACAATGTGTGGAGGGAATCTATTGCGAGCGTGCGAGACGGGCTACTCGATAAAGCAGCGCTGAACAACGGACAACGGTGCTGAACAGAATCTGAAACCGAAGTGCCACACAGCCTAGCTCTCCAAAATGTAATGACGAAAAGAAGTGCCATGACGTTTATCTTACCTATATCAGGCAGGTCGACCGACGGCTCAACCCTGTCTCCAATTTCCAAGTGGGTGCCATTCAACTCGAATGCGTTCGAAACTAACCTGCCGCTCATTTTTTTCGTTTTCACCCAGGACAGATTGCCAAGAATGCGCCAACGATCAGCCTCTGACATGATCTGAACTCTGCGCTCACAAGCCACACACGCCTCCTCATACTCCTCCTCGGCTCGCAACGGCCACGGGATGCAATCAGGACCCAGCACGTCGTTTCGAGCATGAAGCTCATGTTTGGGGAGAGAACAGAACTGGCACGGCGAGAACGTGCTTGCCCACGATGCTAGGCCGAGCGTTTTGCTGTGCTCGGCCCAATCCCCCATTGATCCTCAGACCACTCGTAGTGGCGCATGGGCGTGTGGGATGTATGGTAGCTCTGCGCGGGTCGAAGGCGGGTCAACGGGGTCAACGGCGGGTCAATGGGCGGGTCAACGGGTCGGCCACCGAGCACGAGTGGATCAACGATGTGAACGATGTAAATGGGTCGTGCAACAAACATGTCGTACCACCGATGTACGAGTCGAACGCGGGTCAACGGGGTCAATGGCGGGTCAATGGGCGGGTCAACGGGTCGGTCAACGAACATGGGCGGGTCAACGGGGTCACTGTTGGGTCAATGGGCAGGTCATGGAGTTGGCCGATTGTGTGTAAATTGCCGGCCACTGGGTAGGGTAATGAGGTAGTCATCCCACACGCCGGAGTTCTTCACACCCCGCCTCCGTATACAATGTCATCCGTCCTCCCTCCTGCCCCTCACCCGCAGCATCCGTCTTGCCTCACCTCCACGTCCTACCGACGCATTCATCGTGCCCCCCATCTTCCACCACGTCCCCCCACCTCATCCACTGGAGCTCGCAAAGCGTTTTGCATCCAAAGGAGGCAGCACTTCGGGAATACAGCAGGCACAGACAGCGGATCGTCTGCACTCCACTCGGTGCCGTCGTGTCGGCGGGAAGGAGAACGTCCCGCCACTAGAGCTTCGAGCATCCACGCGATGGTCTGTAATGCTGGCCACACTGAGCACCACCCCTTACATCCGCATAAACATTTGTCCGATCCTAATAACACACCTGCAACATGACGCTTTCCCGTGAGTAGGTTGATAACCCAGAACCCTAATATGTTATCTGACCGCCCACCCACAGCCGACGTGTAGCGTACCCCATCCAGGTACAACCCCAGCGGGACTGGATTGACCTCGCCAGAGCCTCTTGCTCGGACTACATCTGGATGTGACTTGTAGCACGGGAGATCTAGTACACACTCGTCTCGGGAGTCGGAATCTTGATTTAAGATGTCAGTCGAGGTGGTGTCGCTGCTAAGTTCTTCTGCGACTGTAATCCATATTGGCCGAAATGGTATATCCCTGGACGTTCTCTGGGGGGATCGTCTGATATTACACGGCGTACAAGCAAAATACAACTTATCTGGCACGGGCAGCCTACCATCCAACGTTTTTTGATACGCTCCCGATTGTTTCCCTGGCTCCATCATGTACGTGCTAAACGAGCCGCCACCCACGCCAGCCTGGTGACAATAATAGCATAATATTGCCAGGTCACGAGCCGTCAGCTTGGCGGTCGCGTATAAGCTGATCAGATGCTTCAACAACTCAGAACCTGCGTTGCGTCGTTGCTGTGCTAGGTGCGGGTCCCCTCCAGGAGTCCATTGCGTGC
The DNA here is from genome assembly GCA_963575745.1 of Prorocentrum cordatum. Classification (NCBI taxonomy): domain Eukaryota; class Dinophyceae; order Prorocentrales; family Prorocentraceae; genus Prorocentrum; species Prorocentrum cordatum. Next base: position 1,051,731 of record CAUYUJ010020726.1, on the reverse strand, counting down.
GGCGTTGTTTGAGCTTGGTGCGGGGTTTCCTTGCTTTGGGGGGCATACCGACACGCGGCCCTTGCGAGCCTGCACAGCTGCCATCACGCACCATGAGTTTCGCATGCGCCCTTGCCCCACTGATACTGTCACCCATGTGATCGTTGTCCCACGCGCCGGCCCAACATATGACGACGACGATGCGACGACGACGACGACGACGACGACCACGACGACGACGACGACGACGACGACGACGAGGACGACGAGGACGACGAGGACGACACGACGCCGCGAGACAACAATCACAAAGTCCTACCGTGACTGAGCTCCCTGCACGGTTACCAACTCACACGTGACATCGTCGCCGCGCAAGGCGGCCGTCAAAAGAGAGCGGACCTCGTCCGCCGCCGTTGGCGCATATGGCGCAGCGCCAACTGCAAAAAGTGACGGATCACCTGCCTGGCTGTCCAGGAGGTGCACAGGTCAAATTCCCGAGCCCGACTTCGTCCGATCGGGCCATCGGCGTATGAAACCGCATTGGGGTCATATCCACATGGCGGACAAGGGAACGCATAACCTATTGTCACGGGTCCTAAACCGAGACAGCATATGAGTTCTAGCACACCCGACCGTAGCTCCAACGTGTGACGTGGCAGCACTAGTACGTTTTGAACACAAAATTGTTGTCAACGTTGGTGGTTTATTAGTTTTCAGAGCCGCTCCTGTGCCAAGGTGGAGCTACTGGAGAGCACAGCAGGTTAATTGCGAGCCAACAGCGGGTCAACGGCGGGTCAACGGTGGGTCAACGGTGGGTCAACGGTGGGTCAACGGTGGGTCAACGGTGGTCAACGGTCGGGTCAACGGTCGGGTCAACGGTCGGTCAACGGTCAACGGTCCACGAACCCTGTGAATTTACACTGGATGGTGAGCGGGTCAACGGTCGGTCAACGGTCGGGTCAACGGTCGGGTCAACGGTGGTCAACGGGGGGTCAACGGGGGGTCAACGGGGGGTCAACGGGGGGTCAACGGGGGGTCAACGGTGGTCGGACGATGTCCAGTGGGTGTCCATGGTCGTTCCGACGTATCAGAAACGATGCAAAGGTTGAAACAACATAACCGCTCGTATGGTTTCACTGTCTGGCGGGGTTGCGTGAGCTCGGACAGCTAAATCACAACGCCTCGGGATGCGGTCCAGGGTTGTCCCGCGCCTGCACGAGACCCTCTTCTCGTTCGCACGCGCACCCAGACAACGTCTAGACCTGCAGCTGACATATCACCCCTTACTCTGACACATGTGAAATACATCATCCAAACTACAGTTCATAACATGTCGATGTCCGCCCCTATCCACCCATATCACAGATGCTGCGTCAAAGAGTCATCCGATGGCGATGCTGCCCCATCGGTTGTGGGAGCACCTGCTTGTATACGCTCAGGCCCCTCAGGCGGCCTGCGCCGCCCGCTGCGCCCTGATGTGATCCCGCTGGTCTTTCAGCTCCTTCTCCTGGTTCAGGTAGGACATCTCCTCGTTGATGGCATTGATCATGTCCTCCATGTCCAGGCAATCCGCCACCGCAGTGTGGAACTCCAGCTCGGGCGACTCCTTCTTGAATTTGGCCCAGCCCTGCGTGACCATGGCGCTGAGCTCTGGGTGCTCCGCCACGTGGTCGCCGATTGAGTTCAAGGCATGGTCGAGCTCCTTCAAGTGCTCAGGCGTGTTGGCGAAGGTCCAGCTCGGGTCAACCTCGATCTGCCTCTTCAAAGCTGCCGCCTGCGAGGTCACAGCAGCGTGCTTGCCGATGAGCGACTGTGCTTTCTTGAGCTTCTCCGCCTCGGACAGCTGCTGGCCCGCGTTGGCGGCGCGGGGGCGAGCTCCAGCTTTCGCCTTCGACTTCGCCTTCGACTTCGGCACCGTGGCACCGCCGTCGGCAGCCGCTGCGGCTCCCACGGCAGCCGCGGCGGCACGCGCACCACCACGGGGGCGCTTCGTCGCTGACCCGTCCTGTTGCGATCTGCGTTATGTCATGCAAACCAGCCCCGCCCTCCCGCCACCCGACCCGTCACATGGCCCGCCTGTCCCTCCTCCACCTATCACTCCTCCAGCCGTCACATGCCCATCCGTCATTCCTCCACCCGTCACCCGTCACCCTTCATTTCTCCAACCACCACCCCTCAGTCCTTCATTTGCCCACCCATTGCTAATGCACCCTATCAGCCGATGGCGGATGCAAACGCACCAGCACAGATCACGCGTAGGCGCGCTCGAGCACCAGACGAGGCCGACACAAGCGTGCAGCGAGCTCATGCAAGTCCGTGCACGTGGGCCAGGTCCCAGCACATCAATCGAACAAACAAGCAAGGCAAGCAACTCGGTCCTCAGCGCCAGCCGCGGAAGCCGCTGCCGCCGCCGCGGGCTCGCCCACCGGCTGCTCGGTAGCCTCCCGTCCCGTTGCATTGTTCCATAAATCGTGACGTTCACCGAAAGATGCATGCCCAGGAGTCGTTGCCATCGTCGCCGCCAGCATTCACAGTCAGCACGATCTATATTGCTACACATAGGTGTATACCTGACGTGTTAAGCGGATGGAGTACATGATATTGTGTTCGCATGGGGTCCCCATTAAGTGTGTGTGTGTGAGTGTAATTTGTTTTATGTACACATACGCGCACATACATTAGCTGCATACGTGTATACATGTGTGAACACTTGTGTGTACGTATACGTCTATGCGTGCTTGTGTAAACACATGCACGTGCGTTTGTACACGTGTGCCCATCCCGATCCCATCCCAACCATGTATGCCTATGTGACTCGGTGCACGTGCGCATACAACCGCATCAAGCCAAGCGCGTGTGTAGTCGTCATGCTCTGGACCCCCTGCGCTCCGAGCCGCATGCGAGGCACGACCGTAGGCCAGCGATTAACTCGATAAAGGTGTAGTGGAACGGACAGGCACTCAGCGGGCACCACACGAGGAGCATTGGCGAAGGGTTGGGGGCTCTAGACTGCTCGACGAAGGGTTCATGCAGACAAGCTCGCGATCGGGGGCTGCTGGGGGAGCGGAGCGCTCGGCGATGCATCGGCCACCGAACCGCTGGCGGACACATGCTGGCGATAAAGACATCGAGATACTCGGGCAAAGACACGGTGTATAACTCATCTGATAAGGGGTCGATGTGAGCAGATTTGGAGTCGGGGGGGAAGAGGGAATTAGCGAAAAGGATGGAGGATAGAGGACATAGTGGGGGTGTACACGCAGAATGGGCGATGACGATGATGATGATGATGATGATGATGATGATGATGATGGTGGTGATGATGATGATGCTGATGCTGATGATGATGAGTATGGTGAAGATGAAGATGAAGATGCTGATGATGATGATGATGATGCTGATGATGATGATGATGCTGATTATTATTATGATGATGAAGGTGATGATGATGATGAGGAGGAGGATGATGATGATGCTGATGATGATGATGATGGTGGTGGTGATGATACTGATGATGCTGATGATGATGATGATGTTGATGGTGCAGTTGATGATACGATGTGGTTCTGCCCAGCTCATCTGGCGCGCCATGTCGAGCCTGCACCGTCCGCCGTCGAACTACCACGTGAATGCGGGCATCGGCGGCCCGCGCGGGGGGATGCGTCGCCCCCCGTCGGAAGCACTACTGGCGCTGCCAGTCAGATCCACGCATGCCGCCCCTGCAGCGACGTCAGCGCCGAGAGGATCTGCGGCCTGCATCGGGGGCGCGACTGGCTCACCGCCGTGGGCCTTGGCCTTCTTCGCCTGGCCACCGCTGCCCGAACCCTGGTCGCCGTCGGCTGCGGCTGGGCGCTTCATCGCCGCTGCTGGGCGCTTAGAACTCTTCACCACGTAGCCGTGCATGACCTTCGCTGCCTCGAGCTCGGGCTTGTCTTTCCCTTCAGCGTACATTAGGCCTAATGCCTTGATGTGCGCGGCGCCCTCCTCCCTCGTCTTGTACCCGCTGAGAGACGTGACTTGCTTGAGTGGCACTCCTCCAGCGCCGCCAGACCAGAGCGTCAGCCACTCCTCATCATTCTTCCTCGTCCACTTGGCTTGTAGGCGAAGATCGCCTCTCTTGCCCTCCCACACTAGGTTGTCGGCGCTCGCCTGCCTCTTCTTCGGCTGCGGCTCGATGTCGATCCACTGCGCTGGCACGATGAATTGCTGCCCGTCGGCCCACTTCGCGACCGTCTCCCCGTCTGAGTTGTGGGTCGAGGGGGCGTACTCTGGAGGCAACTTGGACCCGTCCTTCTTCCTCCAACACGCCTGACGTTTACCGCGAGGCGCGCAACCGTGCATCCCAAACCCGATAAGATCTCACACGGCCTGGGAGTTCAAACCCCGATTGGCCTCCATTGTGGCCCATACGCGGGATGCACAGTTGCGCGCCTCGCCCGAAACATGGACCTGACTGGTTCGAGGCCCGAGACTGCCTTCAACTCTGTGTTCCAGCCGATGTCCACTCGTTCACCATGACCTCGAACACGAGGTCGCGATTGTCCTTGGACGGCGGCGCCTTGCTCTTCGCCTCGCCCACGGCCTTGTCGCCCTTGCCCTTCTTGTTGCCCCCTCCGTCCTCAGCCTCATTGCCGTCCTCGTCAGCTGCATCGTCGTCCTCGTCCTCCTCCTCCGCATCCTCGGCAGCTGCGTCCTCGGCCTCGGCCTCGGCCTCGGCCTCGGCCTCGGCCTCCTCGGCCTCCTCGTCCTCCTCTTCCTCATCACCGCCTTGGGCACCTCCCTCGGCGGCGGCATCAGCGCTGGTCGCGAACTCTCGAGCCCACTTCGGAGGCGGCCGTTTCCGCACCCCGTTCGCCACGTGCTGTAGCATCGCATGCAGGCTGGACGCCTGCTGCTCTGCCCATGACTCAGCAGAATCGGCCAGGCACCACTGTGTCTCGTTGGTGTTGGCGAGCTCCAGCAAGAGGGTGCTCAACACACTCTTCGCGGGAATGATGTCGGTCTGCTTGCGGAACCCTAGGAGTATGTCTTTGTGCGCCGTCAGGGCGGCCGTATCCTGGCCCGCTTTGCTGTCGTAGGCGATGGTCTCGGGGGCATGGACGGTGTCCCTCAGAACCTCCAGCAGCTTGCGTTGCACATCCTCTGAGACGAGCGTGGTGCTGCCTGGCGGCCTGCCTCCAGTAGGCCCATCGGCGGGGGGCGCGGCGGTGGAAGCTGGTTTTCTCTTAGGCGCCATGCTGCATGATACTCACCTGTAAGCCAGCATGTAGTACGGATAATGACGATGATGATTGCACGCAAGATGGCGATGCTGACGAGACTGCAGGAGGGCAGTGAATCTTGATGAACTGACCGCGGGTCAAGGGCCACTAGCTGGGTCAACGAACACAACGCGGGTCAATGACGGGTCAATGGCGGGTCAATGTGTGGGTCAACGAACACCTCGCGGGTCAATGGTGGGTCATGGCGGGTCAATGGCGGGTCAATGGTGGGTCAATGTGTGGGTCAACGCACACCTCGCGGATCAATGGTGGGTCAATGGCGGGTCAATGGCGGGTCAATGTGTGGGTCAACGAACACACCGCTGGTCAATGGCGGGTCAATGTGTGGGTCAATGGCGGGTCAATGGCGGGTCAACGTGTGGGTCAATGGCGGGTCAATGGTGGGTCGACGGCGGATCAGCGGACCCATCGATGAGCCAACGGATGATCATCCGTTGGCTCATCGATGGGTCGACGGCGGCACAGTCGGCCCGCGCCCATCCCCGCCTTGGCCTCGCGGCCGCGCTTCTGCGCCGCCCCAGCAGCCGCCCCAGCAGCCGCCCCAGCGCCAGCAGCCTGCGGGAGCGGGGTGGGAGGATGAAAGATGGGCGAGTTATGGGAGAGAGAGGGGGGTACGGATGGGGTGAGCCCGCATCGTCCTTGTAACCCCTGCTCATTCACCCTTCTCCCTCTTCCTCGTCAGATCCTCATCCTCGATCCTCCTCCTCCTCCTCCTCCACCTCCTCCTCGCCCTCTCCCCCTACCCATCCCCCTCATCCGCCTCCTCCTCCATCCCCCCCCCATCCCTATCATATTGAATTACTCGCCTCACAGCCCCTCACTCCCCTGGGTCGCGCGCCTCGGCACCCGAGCCGCGCGCCGCCGCCGCCGTCGCCGCCTCCGCGACCGCCAGCTGCGCCCCCGCCGCCGGCGCCGCCTGGGGAGCGGCCGATCCCGCTATCCCCTCGATCGTCCTCCTCGATCGTCCTCCTCGATCGTCCTCCTCATTCGCCTCCTCATCCTCACCCATCTCCCCCATCCCTCTCTCACTCCTTCCCTCCCTCCCTCTCCCTACCTCCCTCCCTCGCTCCAACGCACCTTCTTTGTCTTTCTCACCGTCCTGATCCTCATCCTCCTCATCCACCCCCCTCCCGCTCCTCGTCACAGTCGAAATCATCAGCATCATACTCACGGTCGGCAGCAGCATCATCATTCTCATCATCATCATCATCATCATCATCATCATCATCATCATCATCATCATCATCATCATCATCATCATCATCATCATCATCTTCATCTTCATCTTCATCTTCATCTTCATCATCATCCTCATCCTCATCCTCATCATCATCATCATCTTCATCATCGTCAACATCATCATCATCATCGTCAACATCCTCATCATCCTCATCAGCATCATCGTCATCGGCATCGTCATCATCATCAGCATCAGTATCATCATCATCATCATCACCACCACCATCAGCATCACCATTATCACCATAATCATCATCATCCTCGTTGTTGTCGTTGTCGTCGTCACCGTCATTATCATCATCATCATCGGCATCATCATCAGCAGCAACATCATCATCAGCATAATCATCATCATCGTCATCATCATGACCACCATCGTATGATGATCACTAGCATCACCATCACCATCATCATCGGCATCATCATCACCATCCTCAGCCTCATCATCATCATCATCATCATCATCATCATCATCATCATCATCAGCATCATCATCCTCATCATCCTCATCATCATCACAATTATCCTCATCACCATCATCCTCAGCATCGCCGTCGTCAGCGTACTCGTATCGTTTCCCTCAAACCCAGCACGCCGATCATCTCCACCGCCGTCGTCGTCGTCGTCGCCGTCGTCGGCGTCGTCGTCGTCGTCGACGTCGTCGTAGTCGTCGTCGTCGTCGTCGTCGTCGTCGTAGTCGCCCTCCTCCTCCTCCTCCTCCTCCTCCTCCTCCTCCTCCTCCTCCTCCTCCTCCTCTACCTCTACCCTGAATCCTACCCGCCCCGATTCAAGCCCTGCCCCGCCGAGGGGGCATCGGCGCCGCCATCCAGCGCGCTCACGAGCCACGTCTGGTGGGTTGTCCAGACCTGCTTGAACTGCTCCTTGAACACCTTCTTGACATGCGGGAACAGGAGGATCTCACCACTTTCTTCATATTCTACGAAGGGGGGGCCCATCTGGATGCATTTGGAGCAGTGGGTCGTCGCCGCCCGCCACCCCTCGGCCCCCCCTCCGTACAGCCAGGCGATGCGCCCGACGGCGAGCATCTCCGTCTCCTTCACCCACGCGGTCTCCTGCGACTCGGTGAAGGTGTGCTGCTTCTGGTACTTCACGTGCTCGTCGCGGCACCACTGCTGCCTGTACTCGTCCATGGCCGCGGTCCCCTTGCGCACGGCCTCTGCGTACTCCTGCTTGATCTTCTCAGACTTGTTCTTCTCCCTATGCCATTTGCCCGCGATCGGGTTGCCCTTGCGGCCCTTCGTCGAGAAGCGGTAGCCGCCCTCCTGGGCGGGCGGGGGCCATGGACGCGCGTCGTCGTCGTTGTCGTCGTAGTCGTAGTCGTCGTCGTCGTCGTCGTCGTCGTCGTCGTCGTCGTCGTCGTCGTCGTCGTCGTCGTCGTCGTCATCGTCATCGTCGTGCTGGCCGTAGCCGATCGACCTACGTTTATCCGTTCATTGACCTAGCATTGACCCGCCGTCAACCTGCGGGCCAATGCTAGGTCAATGAACAGATAACCATTGGCCCTCCATTGACCTACGTTGACCTTCATACCCCCGAATGCGGGTCCTTCAGCTTCTCCCACATCTCTGCCCAGTTCACCTCGTCGCCCTCCTGCTCGTCGCCGCGGCCTGAATTCGTCGGAGGAGACGGCGTCCCCTGCTTGAGGCTCATGATGTGCTTCACCTCCGCGGAGTTCAGCAGCTCCCTGAGGCCAGCGGCCACGTGGTTCTCGTCCTGCGTTGCTGCTTTGTCACGCAAGCCGTTCAACATGCCCGAGATGCTGTCCATGAACGCCGTCTTCTTGCTAGCAAAGCTCGGCGGCGTGGAAGGGACAGGCGTGCCTCCAGCGACATCTGCGCCGTGCATGTGTGCCTGCACCTCGGGCGGCATGAGCACCTCCTGCGACTGCGCGGGCACGGGGCCACACACAGCATCATCAGTCCTCAGCTTCCAGTGGCGCTTCCCAGGCTCGTGGACATTCGACTGACCGATCCACGAGGGGCGCTGCAGCGGCTCGAGCACGCGCATCGGGATGTCGGCCTTCTCAGTCTCTGCCTCGGACGCCTCATCTGCATGCGTCGGCGGCACGGGCACCAGCGGTTGCTCATCGCTGCTAACAACCTCGGCCTCTTCGTCGACGGGGGCGGGGAGCTCGAGCGGACAGGGCGTCTCGGGAGACTCGGGCTGGCGATCCGCGAAGCGTGCAGTCAGCGCCCTCGACGGAGACTCGGCGGAGTCAAAGAGGGTCTCAGCCGCAGCTGCGGCACGCCCTGCGGCGCGGCTCATGGCCCTGCCGAGTGGTGTCGTTCGCAGGGGGCTCTTTGGGACGTGAGTCTGATCTGGCCACGAGACCCTCTCCATCACTAGAGCCACAACGCAGCCGTTATCGCTGCAACCGTTGTCATCGCCGTCGGCGTCGCCACCATGAGTGGTGGCATTGCCCTATTCCCTGACCTACGCCCCTATCACTGTTATATCCCTCGCCCTTCCCCGCCTCCTCGTCCTCCTCCTCCTCATCCTTCCCAGTCGAATCCGTCCTCGGCCTCATCATGATCATCATCCATTCCACCTCTATATACGTGTAAAATCTAAGAGGGACAACAACAGAGGCAACTCGAATAGCAACTGATACAACAAAACCAACAATGATCGATCACGAACCTAGTCTCAGGTGATGCAAGCACCAACATCGATATCAAATAACCGCTGGCGGTAAACAAAAAACGCCAAAAGTTGGCAGTTAAAATAACCGCCACGGCACCTTAGGGATATGGGAAGTGGGGGGGAAGACAGAAACCCGGAAAATATTGGAAAATATGGGGAATCGTTTTATTTCTGTGTGTTTCTTTGTGTGCTTGTGGGCCCCTTCACACAGGACAGAACCTCCTGTCATGGATGGCTTCTTTGCCCTCCCCCACGGCTCTCTGGGCCTCGGGGGGAGCCCCCCGCCGCCCGCCGCAGGCCGACTTCCTCCGCGCCTCCGGCGGCGCCGCGGCCCTCGGCTTCCCCCCCGTCCGGCGCGCGCTCGGCGAGCTGGGCGCGGCGAGGCCGCTGCTGTCGGCGGCCGCCGAGGCGCCGCAGCAGCCGCACCGCACCGCACCGCACTGCCGCTGGCGGCTCTTTTGGGGGAGGCCTCTCGAGGCTCAAGGGACGGGGGTCGATGCAAACGGGGGTCAGCCAGGGCGCCGGATCCTGCAGGATGCTGCGAAGACCCCCTGTGGCTGACCCGGGTCAGCGAGCCGCTCGTGGCCGCGAGGCGGCCGCGCATATTGGCTGACCCGGGTTTGGGAAGACCTGCGTTGCAGCTTTTGTTGTTCTTGCATTGCAGTTGTTTGGTTTCCTGCTGACCCGGGTCTGGATTGACCCAGGTCAGAAGATCCCCGAGGCCTCTCGGATCAAGCAGTGGCGAAGCGTCCTGGTGTGCCTATAGGCCTACCAAACGATGTGCTGAGAACATTTTCGTGGCTTGCACGAACAAGTTCTTAGAACGCGTCTGGCTGGGACTGTCTTGTTTCAACACATCGGCTTGATGTTCTAGGAGCATTGTTTTTGTTCTTGCAAGCTGTTTGGGTTCTAGGAACAGTTCGTGGCAGGCCTATCAGAATGCCGGGACGGTCGGTCGGTGCTCAATTGGAAGGGCCCCCGGAGGCCTGCCTTCGGAGACCCCCTCGGGCCATGACAGAAGCAGGACGCGAGGTTATCCTCGGCCTCCCGAGGCCCTCCCGGGCCCTCGCGGGACGGTCACGATAACCACTCCTAGGTCGAGAAGCCGGTCCGGGGGAATGGGCCCCCAGACATGCGCCGTCTCGATTTTTTCAGGACGGCGTCCCCGGAAGTCCAGACCCTTTCCCTGGGGCCGGTTTTCCATCCTGAGTCGTTTTTTGACGCTTCCGTGGCCCGGCGAGGGCCCCCATGCAGAGGCCGAAAATAGGGAGAAGCCTCCCGTCCTGATTTTTTTTGCGACGCGATCGTGTCTGGGTCGAGACCTCGCGGGGGCCGACGCAACGGAGAGATCATGCCGTTGGGGGTCTGCAGTTCGGAGGCCCGCGGGGGCCCTCGGCGGCTCCCCCCGGAGGCCTCGGAGCGCCTGCCCCCCCTCTGCGGAGGCCTCCGCGGAGGCCCCTCCGCGGAGGCCCCTCCGCGGAGGCCCCTCCGCGGGAGCCCTCCGCGGAGGCCCTCCAACGACGTCGTCGTCGTCGCCCTCGACGGCGTCGTCGTTGTCGCGGGTCTCCGTTCCCCCCCGTCCTCCCCCCTCGGGGTTGAGAGCCGTGGTTCGAAGATCGAATGTTTTTGTTCCTCGTCGTCGCCGCCGTGGGCGTCTTCGTCGTCGTTTTTGTAGTTTTTGTTCGTCCCTCCTCCTCCCTACCCTCTTTGAGGTATGAAATCAGGGTTCGAGGATCGGGGATGAAGGTTTGCAATCATGTGTGCCCTAGCCCACGCCGTTGCGGGTAAGAGTGGGGGGACGGAGGGGTCGTCGGCAGTTTGCGACGCTCTGAAGAAGCCTCTGCGACGCTCCGAAAAAGGCCGCCGTAGGTTCTGGTTTTTACACACTTCATAAGGAGCCCGCCGCAGGCGCCAAATTTTGGTCAAAGCAATGTGGATGGGCCGCGGGTGGGTCGCAGGGTGGGTCGTTGGGTTGGTCGCCCAGTGGGTCGCGGGTGGGTCGTGGGCGGGTCGCGGGCGAGGACGTCGACAACAACCACCACAATAATCATTGTGAGATTGTTCGTTTTTTTGTTCTGCTCGTGTGCCATGCATCATAGCCCAAACCGTCGACACCCGCCCTCTTGGTCGTCGATCAGAGCCCCCTCTGGGTGGTATATCTTCGTTGCGTGCCATGCGTCGTTGGCGCAGCCCCTAAAACTCGGACTCGCCAGGGAGAAGCTGAGGCAGACCCTCCGCGTCCCCCGTCCTCGGTTCTTGGCCGCGCGCGCGCGCCGCATCGCATGCCTCGGCACCTCGGTGCCTGAGCCAATACGAGGGAGAGGAGGCGAGGGAGCGGGAGCTCACAGGGAGAGGGAGGAGGGAAGGGGCGACTGGGGGAGAGAATGGCGTGCGGGCAATACTTCTGTCCATATCCACTGCAGCATGGAGTGCCAGGCTCCCTTCCCCAGAAACCCGAGGCGCACTGGAGATGGAGACATTTGCCCCCCAGAAGCTCCATTCGTGGCCATCTCCAGTGCGCCTCGGCCTTGGGGCACCCCTCCCGAGAAGGTCCAAGACGCACTGGCTATGGATAGGACTCCTGCCCGCATGGTGGAGCACCACGGATCAGCAGCTGGGGCTTCGGAGCAGAAACAAGCTCCGGCGGCCGAGCCAGACGGGCGGGCCGGGCCGGCGCACCACGCTGGGCGGGTCGGGCGAGCGGGCCCTGCGCGGCGGGGTCGAGCCGGCGGGTCGCGGGGACGTCAGGCTTTTGCGGGGATCGCGAGGAGGGCGCTCTGGCGATGGCGATCGCGCGGTGCCCAGGCAAATCGTGGGGGAGTCCAGGGCGAGGGCGTGATTCCTGAGTGTGGGGGGGGCGCAGCGTTCCGGCGAATTGCTGGGGCGTGCAACGCGAGAGCGCGATTCTGTCGTAGGTTGTGAGGAGATCCCGCGCGGAGCGCGATTTGAATAAAGTGTGGGGAAATATTTGCAGGGAGCCGTTGTTGAACTCTCGCTTTTGAAGAAGAATTATTGTTGATCCCCCCTCCGGTGCACATTGTAGTTTTTTCCATCAAGGTGCCCTTCCCGGGGCTCGCACCCTGTTTTTATCAGGAAGTCTTCCGGCTCAAATTGTGCCCCTGGCCCCCCTTTTTACAACAACACCGGCTCCCGCCTAGGACTTCCACAATTTAGCCAGGACCCACGCTCCCGCCTGAGACCTCCTCGCATTTTACTTAGGATTCGCGCTCTCGCTTGGGACCTTCTTATAATTGATTCCCAACTCTCCTGTGTTGGGCACTCGTTTTGAATAGAGCAGTGTGGTCGCCCCGTCCTTCTCCTCCTGCCTCCTGCCCCCTCCTCTCCTCCTCTCCTGTTTCCTGTGTTCCCCTCTCCTATTCTCTCGTGCCGTCGGGCTGCGATCTGCGCAACTGTCGCCACTTTCGTGGGCTCCTGGGAGGCCCAGCGGAGGTACGTCCCACGCGGATCACCTCGAGACCTCGCCGCCCCCCTGGGGGGCTTGCGATCTGCGCAACTGTCGCCACTTTCGTGGGCTCCTGGGAGGCCCAGCGGAGGTACGTCCCACGCGGATCACCTCGAGACCTCGCCGCCCCCTGGGGGGCTTGCGATCTGCGCAACTGTCGCTACTTTCGTGGGCTCTTGGGAGGCCCAGCGGAGGGACGTCCCACGCAGATCACCTCGAGACCTCGCCGCCCCCATGGGGGGCTTGCGATCTGCGCAACTGTCGCCACTTTCGTGGGCTCCTGGGAGGCCCGGCGGAGGTACGTCCCACGCGGATCACCTCGAGACCTCGCCGCCCCCTGGGGGGGCTTGCGATCTGCGCAACTGTCGCCACTTTCGTGGGCTCCTGGGAGGCCCAGCGGAGGTACGTCCCACGCGGATCACCTCGAGACCTCGCCGCCCCCTGGGGGGGGCTTGCGATCTGCGCAACTGTCGCCACTTTCGTGGGCTCCTGGGAGGCCCAGCGGAGGCACGTCCCACGCGGATCACCTCGAGACCGCGTCGCCCCCTGGGGGGCTTGCGATCTGCGCAACTGTCGCCACTTTCGTGGGCTCCTGGGAGGCCCAGCGGAGGTACGTCCCACGCGGATCACCTCGAGACCTCGCCGCCCCCTGGGGAGCTTGCGATCTGCGCAACTGTCGCCACTTCCGTGGGCTCCTGGGAGGCCCAGCGGAGGTACGTCCCACGCGGATCACCTCGAGACCTCGCCGCCCCCCTGGGGGGGGGCTTGCGATCTGCGCAACTGTCGCCACTTTCGTGGGCTCCTGGGACGCCCAGCGGAGGTACGTCCCACGCGGATCACCTCGAGACCTCGCCCCCCCCCATGGGGGGCTTGCGTTGAGCGGTCCTGAATTTAATCGCCGCATGTGTAGCAAGGGTTGGGTACGTCGCAAGGGAATTCAGGAGTCGCTCTCTCGGCGCTCTGGAGTCGCGCTTTTGCGGGAGACTTGCTTCAAATTCACTCAAGGATAGCGCCCTTGCGTTTGAATTTCCCGCAAGTTACTGAAGCGCCTCGCCTCCGACATTCAGGCACCCAGAAGCCGCGCTCACGCTCAGGGCTCCCTCTCAGATGATTTAGGAATCGGGATCTCGCTGCCCTTCGTGGCCCCGTTGCAGCCCTTCGTGGCCCCCTCGCTGCCTTTCGTGGACCCGTTGCAGCCTTTCGTGGCCCCCTTGCTGCCCTTCGTGGCTCCGTTGCAGCCCTTCGCCCTTCGTGGCCCCCTCGCAGACCTTCGTGGCCCCGTTGCAGCCCATTGTGGCCCCCTCGCTGCACTCCGTGGCCCCGTTGCGGCCCTTCGTGGCCCCCTCGCTGCCCTTCGTGGCCCCGTTGTACCCATTCGGGGCGCTCTCGCAGCCCTTCGTGGCCCCCTCGCTGCCCTTCGTGGCCCCGTTGCAGCCCCTCCTGGCGCACTCGCTGCCCTTCGTGCAGCCCTTCGTGGCCCCCTCGCTGCACTCCGTGGCCCCGTTGCAGCCCTTCGTGGCCCCCTGTGTGCATGCCTTTCGTGGCCCCGCTGTCGCCCTTTTATGGCCCCCTCGCTGCCCTTCGTGGGCCCATATACGTATGCCCTTCGTGGACCACGCTCGTTCGCGCCCGTGGTGGCCCCATGTGCATGCCCTTCGTGGCCCCCGCTCGTTCGCGCCCGTCGTGGCCCCCTATATGCATGCCCTTGGTGGCCCTTCGTGGCCCCCTCGCTGTCTACATGGCCCAGTTGCTACCCTCAGTGGCCCCGTCGTTGCCTTCTGTGGCCTCGCATTATCTGCCCTTCGTGACCCCCGCACGTTCGCGCTCTTCGTGGCCCCATACGCATTCCCTTCGTGTCCTCGTTGTCGCCATTCGTGGCGTACTTCGTGCCCTTCGTGGCCCTGCTGTCGTCCTCTCTCTTGCTCTCGGTTTCGCTCGTCGTCGTCGTCGCCCGCGTCGTCTTCGACGTCGTCGTCGTCGTCGTCGTCGTCGTCGTGGTCTGTCCCCTGACCGTCCCTCTTGGGGTCGGGGTGCCGCCGATCAGCGCTGCCGCTGGCCAGGCCGACGGTCCGCGATCTCCCCGCCGTTTGCCGGGCCCGGCCTGCAGGGAAGAAAGGTATACCTCTCAAAAGGGGTACAATCGAAGACGAGGAGGGCGGGTATCGAGGGTTTGGGAAATACGCGTTAATGAACACGCGAGCAGATAAGAGCGAACAGTCTTAAAATGATCGTTGTTGCTGTTGCTGCTGTTGTTGTTGATGGTGTAAACGGGGGAGCCGCAACACTATATGAAGCGCAAGATCTCCCCTGGAAACGAATGTGTGCGAGCCCGGGGGGGGCATTTGAATGGAAAAACACAAGGTGCACCCACCGGACGGGGGGCATCAACAATGGTTTTTCTTTAAAGGGGAATTCGACGCAACAGCAACAGGCAGAATCCGCACCGCGGAGCCCCATTTCAGCCACGCGCCCACGGATTGTGAATGACCGTTTGGCTCCCTCACTCTGATCTTGATGTTTCGTCGTCGTGGTTCTGAGTGATGTCGCCTATTTTTCGCGTGATGGCGACGCCGCCGCCGCCGCCACTGTCGCCGTCGTCGTCGCCGTCGTCGTCGCCGTCGTCGTCGTCTTCTTCGTGGTGGCCGACGTTTGTTTGTGGGATCTCTTCGCCTCAGTCTGATTCACGCCTGCCCTCTAATGCTCAGAGTTCGTCGTACTCATACTCGACTCGATTTGGTGTGCCATTCGGTCCATGCATGTTCTACCAGTCGTATTCCGACTCGCTCTCACTCACACATTCATAGTTCTTCACGTTTTGCGTATTCACTCCAGCCCGTTTCAGAAACGTTTCCCATGAGAGTTGACGGCAACAGGGACGAAGAGACACAGCGAAACAAAAGCGGTCTACCAGGATGAACACAGAGATTTTTGGCCAGTATCGCTACTATCATCATCGCGACTGCCGTTGTCTACGTCGCCATGATGCCGCGCCCGCCCGAGTCACCGACTCGCACTGATGTGCCCGCGCGTCAGCGCGGCCTGCCCGACACGCTGGGAAGTCCCCAGTGGTCAGCCCCACCGCGGCCGCGTCCGTGGCGCCAGACTAGTTGGCCGCTTTGCGAGCGAGCCTGCGCGCTCTTGCGCGGCTGCAGCCATGCGCCAGCCAGCGCCAAGCAGTCATCGCAATCCCCCCCGCGTCGGTTTTGCAAACTAAGTTGTTGGCGGCTGGGTGGGATGCTTGCGCGACCTGTGGGTATGACAAGTCATTGCGAACAAGCACGACTCGTTCCACAGAGATTGCACCGCGTAGATTGCACGTCGTAGGTTGCACAGCATAGATTGCACAACGTAGATTGCATAACGGATGTTGCACCGCGTAGATTTCCGCCCCGTGGCCGTTTCGTGGCCGCCCGTCGTGTGGGCGTGGGTGCCGGTCTGGCGGTTCCGTGATCCCCCCCTTGCCGGCTCGTCGGCGCCAGTCGTCTGGGCCGGTGTGCTGGTCTGGCGGCTCCGTGGTCGCCGTCGCCGCACCGTCGCCGCCCTGTTGCCGCTCTTCGCTTTGGTCTGGTTGCTGGTCTGGCGGTTCCGTGGTCGCCGTCGTCGCTTTGTCGTCGCCCAAATTATACCAGCGTTGATAGCATTGCATAGATTGGACAACATAGGTTGCTCCACCAATAATGACTTGCACAACGCAGATTGCGCAACCCAGATTGCACGACCTCGATTGCACAACATCGACTGCACCACGTAGGTTGCACCACATAGAACGTTCCACATCGATTGTACAACATAGTTTGTTAGAAGCTAGGTGTTGTGTGTGCACGGTGGCTAACAGTTGCGGATTGCCACCAGCAAGGTTTTTTTACGAATATATTTCTGAGACTGACGCTGATACAGGCACTCACGCGCATGCTAATAATAGAACTGATACGACGGCTGTCCATAATTCATATCGATGATATGACTACTGATGAGAGGACACGGGGGACAAAGAGGCCTGCTCGATTCAGTATCCAGCGATCCTCGCATTCGATAGAAGACCCTTGCAGACAAGTTGTTCAGGGAAGCTGTTTCCTCCCCTCCTCCTCCTCCTCCTCCTCCTCCTCCTCCTCCTCCTCCTCCTCCTCCTCCTCTGCTCCTGCTCCTGCTCCTGCTCCTGCTCCTGCTCCCCTCCTCCTCCTCCTCCTCCTCCTCCTCCTCCTCCTCCTCCTCCTCCTCCTCCTCCTCCTCCTCCTCCTCTTACTCCTCCTCCCCCTCCTCCTTCTCCTCCTCCTCCTCTTCCCGCCCCTGCAAGCCTCAGATGCTATGTTCGTTTTAATCCTTGGCCGTTGGACCCTTCGACCCCTTCGCGCGCGGGCCGGCCATCCCTGTCACAGGCCCGTCTTTGCTCACGGCCCCCGGGGGGCCCGAAGGCCTGCCTGCCGCAGGCGGATGCTGAGGGAGCGCGCGGCCGGCAGCCAACAGACCGCGCGGCGCCCGCGGCCTCCTGGCTCTCCTCCCCCCCGGAGGCACGGCTGGTCCACGTCATCGCCGACCGGGGCGGCAGCGGCGACGTCGACTTCCGGGAGCTCTGCTGCCTCCTGTCCTGCCTGTGCCTGGGCGCGCCGCAGGACCTCCTGTTGCCCGCAGGGGAGGCCGCGCGGGCGGCCAGGAGGGTGGGAGCCCGCACGCTGCCGGGGCGCCCGGTGCGAGAAGCCTCGGGCGGTCGGCCCTCGAACCCTCGGCCGGGTCGAGTCCTCGGGCTCCTCTGCCAGTCCCGCGGCGTGGGAGGATCGCGGCGGGAGGCTGCTGGTGGCTTGCTGCCTCCGGATGCCCTCGCCGGCCCCGGGACCGTCGAGAGACCACAGCGGGTCACGGGCACCAGTAGGGGAACGAGGGATGACGCCTCCGAGGAATCCGCGCGGACCTCCGAGTCCCCACGTTTCTGTGACCATGTTTCGGAGGTCGGGGGGTGAGATCGCAGTGAAGCGGAGGCCCCCCGCTGGGAAATCGGTTCCGGTTTTTCGTAATCGTGTCGTGCGTGCGGGCGAGGCGAAGCTGCGCGTGATCCTCCTGTAGCTAGGCCGAAGTAGGAGCGAGAGTCCGTTCCCGTCCGCCGGTGGCTGGGAGGTGTTCTATAGTTGGCCGGGCGGTGTCCGGTGGCCGGGAGGTGTCCCAGTTGGGCCGGGCGGTGTCCCGCCGGTGTCCCGTGGTGTCCTGTGGTGTCCCGTTGGGTAAGATCGATAGTGAGATCGATAGTGAGATCGATAGTGAGATCGATGTGGTGTCTCGAGGTGTCCCGTGGTGTCCTATGGTGTCCCGCTGAGTGAGATAGATAATGAGATCGATAGTGAGACCGATAGTGAGATCGAGAGGTGTCCCGTGGTGTCCCGTGGTGTTCCGTGGTGTCCCGTGGTGTCCCGTTGAGTGAGATCGATAGTAAAATCGATTGAGTCAGATGTTGGTTCCCCCCCTCTCCCCCCCCACAACCTCCTTATCACCCCGAAGGGTGGTCGTATAGGTATGTGAGTCTTCGTCCCCCTCATCAGATCCAAACCTCTAGGGGTCCACCTTTGTGAAGAGTCCACGACGTCGGAGGCCTGCGTATCCATCGGGACCCTTTTGGGGTCCATCCGCGATGGCCTCGGCCGGGAGGGCGCATTCGCCACGCGGGCCCAGGGATGGTTCGGGTTAGGCATGGTGTTTGTGCTTGCGTTCCCCCCACAAAGAAGCTGGGGAGCTTTGGAGCTGCTGTCGCGCAGCTTCTGAGCTCTGCCGGGCTCTGGGACACGCGGGCTCCGGCCGTGCCGTTCCATGGCCGCGCCGCTCCTCGGCCGCGCGGCTCGCGAAAGCACAGTGCGGTCGAGGAAGGATCGCCGTCCGTCGGCGCAGCTGCCGGGAGCGTGGCGTATCATGTGCGCGGCAAGCGGCAGAAAACTGTGGCGCTCCACGCGGATGTCTTGGATCGGCGCCGGGGGCCCCCTTGGCGGTGCCTTCGGCGCCTGCCCTGGCGCGCTCCGCGCGCCAGGGAGGGGGGGGGGTCCAGCGCAGATCCCAGAGATCCGCGCGGACCAGCGAGAAAAGGTATGTTTCTGCCGTGCTCTGCTGCTGCAGACAGCGCAGGCGGGGGGGGGGGGGGGGGGGGGGGGGGGGGGGGGGTGCGAAGAGGTGCGAGCGCGCTCGCGAAGCTGGCTCGGAGAGGGTGCGCCTCGTGGGGGTCTCTCCCCTCCCCCCACCCCGCCTCCTCGCCCCCCCCCAATTCGCGACCGTGCACTGTCGGTCTGGCAAGGGACCAGCCTGCATCCGTGCATCATGTGGCGCGTCCCCTCCAGATATATCAGGGGCCTCGCCTTCGGCGCAGCCTCGCCCTTGGCGGCAGCTGGCGGAAGGCCGGCGGGGGGGCGGCGGAAGCAGCGGAACGATTGCGGGCCCGCGGAGGGCTGGCAAAGGCTGGCAGGCGCAATTCATGAACCGGGTTCGGGCTTCCTGGAGATTGCGATGGGAGCGGTAATCTTGAGTTTCGGCGTCAGCACGCGGGAAGGCAGTCCGTCGGGATCTCGGCTTCGGAAGACCACCCGCCCTCTCTTGCGCGCAGGCGTCGGGGGCGCCGAGCTGCAGGGCTATGGAACTGTGAGGGGCACTCAGGCGAGAGCCCGCTGCTGCGAAAGAGCCGCCTGCATCCGCGTGCCCGCCGGAAGCTTCGGGCGGTGCTGTAAGAGACAGGGCTGGAGTCTCGGGCAGGAGCCGCGTCTGCAAAATCGGGCGCTCCCCGCCCGCGCCGGCCGTGGAGGAGATCGAGCCTGGTGGTGGCTTCGGGGACAACCTTGCGCCACCTGCCGTCCGGAGGGCTGGTGGGGCTTCGACTACGCCTACCATGTCTGCGACATGGCATCTGGTGGCGCGTGCGACCTGCTTCACAGTCCGAGCGTCTGGTTGCGCCTGTGGAGGGCAAGGCGGAGTGGGGAGAGCATTGGAGCCATTCCTGGTAGCGGTGGTGGCCACAGCCCGTGAGGACGTGTCCGGGGCCAGATGCCGAGGTGCGGGCCTCGGCCCAGAGGCCGGAGGTGCGGAGGCAGCGCCCCGCGCACCGCCTCCGCCCGCCTGCGCCCGCGCCTGCGCCCAGCGACGCTCCGCCTGCAGGCTCCGCCCGCCAGGCTCCGCCCGCCAGGCTCCGCCCGCCACGAGTGCGAGCGCACCACGTTCATCACCGTGGACACAAAGAGGGGAAGAGGGGGCATGCTTGCTATCAATCGGGGGATGCGGTTATATCAGGTGATGCATCCTGCTGGCCATGGAACTCACAGGAGGCGTCGAGCTACAGCCCGGGTGTGCAGCGTGGCATGATGTTCCAATGCCGCGACGGTGGTGACGAGCGCTTTCTGTGACGCTGTTTTTCGCTCCCCCCCCTCTTTTCCAATTCTCACCTGCTGTTTCCCCAGTGGTATCAGCATCGGTGGGTGCGGGCCCACAGGGGTGACCCCGGCACTGGATCGCGGGCTTTGACCTGGGCCCGTCGAGGCTCCCTGAGGCCGCGCACCAGGGGCTTCTCTTGTTGCCCAGGGTCGCTCTTGCGAGTGGCCCACTGCGGGGGGGGGGGGCGGAGCGGGCCTCCGCCGTCGGCACGAGGTCGACTTCCCGCAGGAGTGGCCCTCCGCCGGAGGGTCCTGCGGTGTGGGCCCGCTGGGGCTCCCCGATCGGCGAATGCGGTGCGATGGTGTGGCGGCCCTGGGTGCCTGGGCCTTCCCCCCCGCGCCCCCAAAAGCCGCGCACCGAAGGTCACTCTTGCCCAGCGGCCCAGTGTCACGCAAGGGGGGTGGTGGGGGCGCTCGGCGTCCGCTCGGGGAGGGCGTGCGACGCGCGGTCACGGCGCAGCTTTCAGCGAGCCTCACCGGCGGGCCACGACAGCGTCCCATCGCTGGCCTCGGCTCGCCACTGCGCGCGCCGTTCGCGCGGTCGCATGTGCGGACAGCTTTTCCTTTCGTCTCCGCTTCTGCCCGAGACGCTGCGCTTTGGAAGCCCGAGGGGCGAAAATAGTCGCTGGCCAGAAGCGGCCGAGGGCTTCCCGTCGGCCTACGTCCCGCTCCGATGCAGGTGTGCGTGGAGGTGGGTGCCCGCACAAGCCCGCGGCTCGTTGAGGGCGCATGCGCGGGCACCAGGCCGACCTTTGCACTGCAAGCCCGCTGCTCACCATCTCCTTTGAGGAATGCTGAAGGTAGCTGTGCACGAGATCGCCTGAGAGCCTGGTGCAGATGAGGAGAACAAAGATCCCATCCCTCTAGGGGATCCCGATAACAAAGTCTGGAGTACGTGAGTTTCGAGTCCGAGAGCTGCCGAGCGGGAGGCCCAGGAGTTCGGATTCCCAAGCTTCAGGCTTCGGGATCGTCCACCGATCTTCGCGGATTTGGCTGGGCTCCGCCAGGGCTACGTAGACACTCTGATCCGAGGCTGCCCTCGCTCGAGGCAGCACGCTGCCAGCCGTCCCGCGCGCGATGGCGAGAGCGGCGACTCTGGAGGAGAGCATCGCTGACCTGGTGCTGGCCGAGCTCGGAATTGTCGATGCTGCCGATGCCAATCCGCAAAGTCTGGCGCCGGCGCTGAACCCGGCGGCATCGGAGCGGGAGGGCTCTCTGCTCGACCGGCCAGAGGAGCAGCAGCGAGTGGCGCGGTGTTGCCTGGCCTGCCTGCGCGACTCGGGTGGTGCCGTCTTCGCCGAGGTCGGCGACGTCACGTGCAGCCTGCTGCAGGAGTTGTGGAGCGGCCTGGGCGTCATCGCTCAGCTGGACGTGCGCCTCGCGAGCAGCGACAGAGGCGGCGAGCCTTCGGCGGTGTGCGGCGTGGTTGTCAAGCAGGTCTCGAAGGAGAAAAAACGCCATGAACATAAACTTCTGGCGCTCCGCTCGGATCTCTTGGATCCACGCTGGGCCCTCCCGGCGGCGCCTCTGGCGCCGCCCCTGGCGCGCTCCGCGCGCCAGGGAGGGGAGTCCAGCGCAGATCTCAGAATTCCTTGCGGAGCGCCAGAAATTTATGCTTATACCGTTTTTCCCTAATCAGTGTTTGCACTGATAGGGGCCCAGAAATTGAAAGATTTGGCGAAAGTGTCCCGCCGATTTTGGTGGCCGGCTGGGCTCCTGGGTTCCCGGTTCTGGGTTCCCGGGTTCCTGGTTATATTGGTTCCGGGCCGATTTCGATGAGCTCCTGGTTCCCGGCTTCCCAGTCGATCTCCTTATATTCGGGGGCGGAAAAGAGGGGGGTGATGACTAGGGGGGGGTGGATATCATGGCGTGGGCCATGATATCTCGTGGGCCATGATATCTCCCCAGATTTCGCGGCGCCCCTTCTTGTTTCATTACGTCCCTGGCCCCCGGGCTGGGCCGCGCACATGCCGCCAGTCATGATTTGCACCCCCCCTCTTGGACGCCCCCCTCTTGGCTGCTCCCGATATATCGATCAAACCATCCATTGATTTGGATTTTTTCTATGGCGTCTAACGTCTTCTCTTGAGGTCTGGGCGCCGGCGGAGCCCGCCGGGACCGAGGCCTCGCGCGACTTCGCCTCGTACCTCTCGGGGGCGGCCAAGGAGAGGGGTGATGACTAGGGGGGGGGATCTCATGGCGGGGGCCATGATATCTCTCTCCAGGTATCATGGCGCCCCTTCTCATTTATTTCATTACCTTCCTGCCCCCCCCTCTTCTTATTTCATTACCTTCCTGCCCCCCCCCCCCAGGGGCCGCGCACATGCTGCCCACCATGATTTGCACCCCCCCCTCTTGGGCACCCCCCTCTCTGCCGCCCCCGAACCTCGTGGAGGCCAGCTTCTACGAGCAGGGCCACGCCGAGGCCCTGCGCAGGGCGGGGGCGGCGTGCCCCCGGGCCCTGCTGGTGGAGCGCCTCGGGGAGGGCCGCCGCCTCAACCTCTGCCTCCGGGGGAGCCAGGCGGCGGCACGCGGTCGGACTGGTCCTCCTCCTCCTCCTCCTCGTCGTCCTCCTCCTCCTCCTCCTCCTCCTCCTCCTCCTCCTCCTCCTTGTCCTCCTCCTCCTTCTCCCCCTCCTCCTCCCTCCTCCTCCTCCTCCTCCTCCTCCTCCTCCTCCTCTCTCCCTCCTCCTCCCTCCCTCCTCTCCTCCTCCTCCTCCTCCTCCTTCCTCTCCTCCCTCCTCTCCTTCTCCTCCCTCTCCTCCTCCTCCTCCTCCTCCTCCTCCTCCTCCTCCTCCTCCTCCTCCTCCCCTCCTCCTCCTCCTCCTCCTCCTCCTCATCCTCCTCCTCCTCCTCCTCCTCTCCTCCTCCTCCTCTCCTTCCTCCTCCTCCTCCTCCTTCTCCTCCTCCTCCTCCCTCCTCCTCCTCCTCCTCTCCTCCTCCTCCTCCTCCTCCTCCCCCTCCTCCTCCTCCTCTTCCTTCCCCTCCCCTCCCCCTCCTCCTCCTCCGCCTCCCCTCCCCCCCCCCTCCGCGAACATGGATCAAGGGGGCGTGGATTAGCGACGGGTCCCGTTTCCGTGGGGGATGGCGGGCTTCCGCCGCCGAGCCAGGCGGCACCGGCCGCATTTTGGCGAGGGCACCTCTCCCGATCCGTGGGTTTGGCGACCGCGCGCCAAATCCATGGATTGCCAATCCATGCTTGCGCGCCCCGAGAGTTCTGCGATCAAGGTCGGTTCGGGGAGGGTGCACTGTATACCCAGGCACGATCGCGTCGCGAAAAAAAAAGTCGGGGCGGGGGGTTTTGGGCCAGTCTAGGCCTCGGGGGGCCCTCGCCGGGCCTCGGGGCCGTCAAAAAACGACTCGGTTGGAAAAACCGGTCCTGGGGAAAGGGTCGGGACTTCCAGGGACCCCGCATCGAAAAATCAGGACGTCGCAGGTCTGGGGAGGGTATCCTGACGTTCTTCGTGTTTGCTGGATGTGATCGTGCATCCTGGGAAAGGGCACCCTCGAATGCTCCTCAGTTTGGGCCAGCGGAGGGTCTCGTGTTCTTGGAGGGTGTTTTTGTTTCTGTCCCACGTCCGACCGTAAGCAAAACATGTGGGAGGTCCGCGCGGATTTCTTGGATCGGCGTTAGAGCCCCCTGGCGGCGCTTTGAGCGCCGCGCTCCACGCGCCTGGGAGGGGGTCCAGCGCCGATCCAGAAATCTGCGCGGACCTCCCACAGCTTCTGCTTACAGTCAACCCGCATTGTATGGATGTGCGACTTTCCAAGGTTCCCCCTTGCATCCTTCCCCTTCGGCCCATCCTTTCATCGAGAATAAGCGGATCCCTAACTCTAATAGTATAGTAAAGACGTGTGCTCACTGACGTCTCCGTCTTTGCATTCGGGATAAGAAATCTGGGCGGTTTGGTTTCATACATCTGCAGCAAACGCCCTCAATCCCCAATGCTCTCGGCCTCCTGAACTAGGTCGCCTCCCAAAGGGTTCGGTTGGGGGCCCTTCTATAGTGCTACCTCATCCTTGGCCGCTTCCACTGGCCGCGCCCCGCTCGTACAGTGTCGACCTGGCCCCCCAAGGCCCCTGCATCCTCACCGTTGTGTCCTTTTTCTGCGGTTAAGTCGGGCATGCCCCTCCACAGGGGAAGTTTCAAAAATAGTCCAAAAACATGGTCCGGGGACGTCCTGCTCGGTATTTGGGCTCACTTTGGAAGGGTAGTTTTTGTGGTTGCTCTGCTCGTCGCCTAGACTCCGCCCGCAATGGGGGACACGCCCGACCTGCTGCTGCGGGCCGGCCGCAGGCGCGCTGACAGAGAGTACTTAAAGACCTTGATCGCAACCTGTCGGGCATTCCAAGCCCCACCTCCAAGGCGAGCGGCGCCAGCACCTCCAGAGGGTTCCAGCGGACCTCCGGCAGACCCCGAGGCCCCCGAAGCCTCGAGAGGGCCTCGGGGCGTCCACTGACCCACACGGGGCTTCCGCGGGCCGCCCGCTGCTCCCCCACGCCTGCAGCGGCACCCGGGCGCGGCCGCGCGGGCCTGCGGCGGGGCGGAGGTGCGCGCGGCCCTGTCCTGGCTCGCGCGCCTGCACGCGCTGCACTGGGGCGCCCCGCGCGCCGACCGCGCCGTGCGCGCGGGCCTGCAGCCCCGGGGCTGCTTCTGGCACCTGGGCGCCCGGCGCGGGGAGCTGCGGCGCACGCGGCGGGATGGCCTCGAGGGGCGCCCGCCGAGGGGGGGGGGGGGGGCAGGGGGGCCAGCCTATATATAGGGAGCCCCTCGCCGGGCGGGCCACGCACAGCTCACGCGGGGAGGTCCTTCAGCGCGTGTTAACGGCCTCTGGAGGCCCTCGCCGGCTCTGCACGACCGAAGTGGGCACGGCAAGAGTGGGTACAGAGCCCAACAGCGGATCCTGCCGGGCGGGCCATGAGCAGACCACGCCGGGAGGTCCTTCAACACGCGCTCGGCCTCTGGAGGCCCTCATCGGCTCTGCACGAACGAAATGGGCACGGCAAGAGTGGGTACAGTGCCCAACAGCGGATCCTGTGCGAATTTGAGCAGGACTCGCTGTCCACGCCGCCGCGGCCTGTGCCCATTCGAGACGGAAGGCCGCCTGCCCAACAGCGGCCGCTGTTGGTTTGGGACAACATTTGCTGTTGGGCATTGTACCGATTTTTTCCGTACCCATTTCGGGCGTCCAAACGGGCCCTCGGGACCGTCAGACAAGGACTTCTGGCGAGAAACCGGTCCCGGGGAATGGGCCGAGGCCTCCCATGGGTCGACGCTGTGAAAAAGGTCCTGGCGTCCGGGTCCTGGGGTCAGCGGGTCCTGAGGTTTTTGTTTGCCTCGCCGGTGTGCCTGTTGGCTTCCCCGCGGCCCTCCACGGGCCCCGGGGACGGTCAGGAAGCGACGCGGGAGGAGAAGATCGAGTCCGGGGGGAAGGCCTGGGGGTCCAGGGCCCGTTTCCATCGGGACCCGCTTCCCGCATGCCGGGATAAAAGAGCCTCGAACTCTGACAACACAGTGAAGACGTGGCCTCGCTGAGGTCCCCGTCTTTGCATGAGGGATCATACATTTGGGCGGTTTGGTTTGGCACATCTGCAGCAACCGTCCCCTGTCCCTACAATCGGGGCGCTGAAGAAGGAACCCTTTTCGTTGGGGAGGGGCTCGGTGTTGCTTAATTGTTCCACCCCTTGCCTAAGGCTTTCCAAAAGTTGTCGATGGGAAGTCCAAGTTTAACTGATGGAAAAAGGGGGCCTCGTTTCTTATTTTGGGTTCCTTAGGTCGACGCCTCGACTGTAATAGCGTTGGCCCTCCCAACTTCCCAGACCCCCAGCGCCATGTTTTTTTCATACGTCGACCCCCGGAAGCCCCGAACCTTTCCCCGGGACCGGTTTTTCATCCTGAGTCGTTTTCGGGAGCCTTGAGACGGGGGTCCGGGGTCAATGCAAACGGGGGTCAGCCAGGGCGCCTGATCTTGCAGGATCCTGCAGGGCCAGGGCCGCACTTGACCGGGACCTGGGTGCAGGATCCTGCCGGATCCTGCGGGACCCTCCGCATTGATCTGGGCTTGGGTGCAGGATCTCGCAGGATGTTGCAGGATTCTGCAAGGCTTAGGTCGGGCCTGTCCCTCTACAGGAGGAAAATGCAAAAATAGTAACGAACAAAAATAGTCTGGGGACTATTTCTGGAGTATGTGTTGACCATGTTGGAGTATTTTTGAGTATCTTTCTAATTTTTCGTCGACAATCCCCCTGGAGGGGGACACGCCCGACTTAGTGCAAGGCCTGACTGACCCGGGCCTGGCATGGCCGGGGTCAGCAGCTTCCCGACGCTCTTCGACGGCCCCCGGGCGGCCAGGACGGGCATCTCCCGAGGGCGAGCACGTGGCCGAACGCCTCCCGTCATAATATGTGGCCGTTGCCCGAGGGGGGTCTGGGCTGGGTCCCCTCCTCAAAGAAGATGTCAGGGGCCCTCTCCCGGACATGCGACGTCCTGATTTGTTCCATGCCCGATGGGGGTCCGGGTTAGGTCCCCTCCCCCAAAAGATGTCAGGGGTCCTCTCCCGGACATGCGACGTCCTGATTTGTTCCATGCGGGGCCCCTGGAAGTCACGACCCTTTCCCCAGGACCGGTTCTTCCTACCGAGTCGTTTTTCTTACCGAGTCGTTTTTGTTACACGACAGCATCCAGCAAACACGAAGAACGCTAGGATACCCTCCCCAGGCATGCGACGTCCTGATTCGTTCCTTGCGGCGCCCCTGAAAGTCCCGACCCTTTCCCCGGGGCCAGCTTTTCATCCCGAGTCGTTGCTTGACGGTCCCGGGGCCCGGCGATGGCCCCCCGAGGCCGAGAATGGCGAAAAGCCCCCCCGTCCTGATGTTTTGTTTTACGTGATCATGCCTGGGTTCGTTACCAGTCAGCCAAGGCGCCTGCGCCTGGCCGCGGAGGCGCTGGACGTGCGGCTGCAGGCGGACGCGCTGCAGACGGTCTGCCACGGAGACGCGAAGGCGTCTAACAGCTGGGGGCCGCGAGGATTCACCGCGCGGCTGCGCGCAAGGCCGAGGAGCAACTGACGAGCGCCAGACTTCTGTCTGGCCTGTCCCTCTACAGGGGGATTTTCGACGAAAAATAAGAAATATCCTCCAAATACTCCAAAAATATTGAAAAAACAAATAGTCGGGGGACTATTTTTTGATTATGTTTTGGCCTTTTTGGGGCATCTGTGGGGTATTTTTAATTTTTCGTCGAAGATCCCCCTGTAGGGGTACAGGTCCGACCTAACGCTAGAGGAGGAACAGGTGCCCGCACCGCTACCCTTCCCTCGTTTTCCCCTTTGAGGGGCCTCCTGGGAGGCCCTCGTCGCCACCGCTGGGTTCGCCTCGGAGTCCTGGCCGGAACGCGCCCTGGGAGAGGCCCAGGGAGTAGCGGCATCGGTACCTTTTTGGTCTCCCCAAACAGATGGGCGACGCAGAAAACGGGTCATCGTTACCGACATCGGCGTGTAAGTTGCCCGCGTAAGGTCGCGCGTAAGCGCCCTCGTCTCCACTGTGGCTTGCCGCGCGGGCGGCTCGCGTGAGCCACCGCGCAAGGTCGTTGGGTCCTCTCTCGCGTGTGCGAGCCGTTTTTGGATCGTCGCCCAGAGGACATAACCAGAAACTGTCGGAGGTGCGCGCGGAGGTGCCTGGCGGCGCTTCTTCAGCGCCGCCCCTGGCGCGCTCCGCGCGCCAGGGAGGGGGGTCCAGCGCCGATGCAAGAAGTCCGCGCGGACCTCCGAAAGTCAATGCCCATGCAGTCTTTTGTTGCTGTTGGCTCTTCGCTGGACCGACCCAAGTGCAATCGGACTGGGGTGTAAGATCTAAGTCGGCTCGGGGGGGAGTGCCTTCGTGTTATTGTCGTACTTGTTG
The DNA here is from genome assembly GCA_963575745.1 of Prorocentrum cordatum. Classification (NCBI taxonomy): domain Eukaryota; class Dinophyceae; order Prorocentrales; family Prorocentraceae; genus Prorocentrum; species Prorocentrum cordatum. The sequence continues at coordinate 1,023,815 of CAUYUJ010020726.1, read as the reverse complement.
GATGTTCTTGTGGATTCTGGGGAGGGTAGGTACTCCTGGGGGCTCTGTGTGCTTTGGCCGACAGAGGGCCTCGTGCTCTTGAAGGATGTTTTTCTGGCCCAGGTCCGACCGTACTGGTGCGTGCCCATACGGGTCCTCCCCAGCACTGGCCGTGGCGCGCTAGGCCCCTCTGGGGGCCGCCCGGAGCAGGGTGGGTAACCGATAGGTCCTTATTTCCTGGGGCCTGGGGTGACCGTTCATGCGCATCGTGGGGTGCGCGATGAATCCAGGGGCGGCCGGGCGCTGTCCCTGAAAGCAGGCGGGTCCGCGCGTGATCTCTATGTATCTACGAGTGGTTTCCATGCTTCTACGAGTGGTTTCCATGCTTTGAGGAACTTAGCGCCGTCGTGCTTCTCTCTCAGCAGGGGGCGAAGTGGCTCCTGCGTCGGGCGACGGGGTCCGCACAGATCCGCTGCTCCCTGGGCAGGCGCACCCGGAGACCAGGCAGGGCTGGGACGAGGCTCGAGCGCAGTGCCAGTTCCGTGGCCCTCTTCGGGCCCTGTAGGCGTCCAGGACCCCCATGTCCACTGTCGCGGGTTCGGCGCAGCGCACCCGCTCCGTGGCAGTGGCGCGGGGCTCTTGGTTGCCCGTGGCCTGCCCGTGCCCTGAGGCCGGGAGCCATGCGTGCGCACTCCCGGCCCAGCCAGGAGGGCGTGGCGTATGCACCGCTGCTGGGTTCAGGATGGGCCTGGCACGGGAGCAGTGGGTGCGTCTCGAGTCCGTCGCCCCACTGGGCGCAGCCGAGGCAGCGCCACTGAGGTCGGCCATGGACGTCGCGTCCGGATCTTGACGGTGGTGTCGGCTTGTGTGCGATTTTGGGGGGGAGGGGGGGTGGGCCGCTCCCCCCAAAGTCGTCGCCACTGCAACGCGGCCACGGCGTCCAGGGCCGTCCTCGCTGGCGGTGTCGTCTTTCGCGGCGCCCGCAGCGTGCTCTTCGACTCAGACGGGTCGGTAGCTTTCTGCGACTTCCAGTGGACAGGCAAGGCGCCAGCTTCGAAAGACGTTGCCTACTGCATCTGCTGCGCAGCGGGTGATTTGAATGTGATAGACGAGCAAGCCTACCTCGACCACTATCATCACGAGCTCGCCCGCAGGCTCGAGGAGTTCTCCACGGGCCAGCCTCCGACAGTGCAGGCGCTGCGCGATTCGTACACGCTGGCTGCGTGCGACCTGGCGCGCTGGATGGCCGGCTGGGGCTGGTGGGGCAACGTCAAGACTCTCAGAAGCCATGCCTCGACAGTGTTGCACAGATTGGACGGTGGCTCGGGCCTGGGCACCGAGGCGGAATATCTGGAGCGCATATGGGGCGCATTCCCAGTCAGCGCGTGACTGCGAAACCGAGCCACGCAGCCTCTCTCGAGTGACGACGACAGCGGCGATGACGACATCGACGACGAAGGTGACGACAACCACCACGACCGCGATGACGACGACGACGACGAGGACCACGATGACGACGACGAAGACGACGACGACGACGACGACGAAGACGACGAAGGCGACGATGCCCACAGCGACGCCGACGGGCGACGCCGCCGGCGCCGTTGGCGACGGCGAGGACGCCGGCGATGACGACGTCGACGGCGACGACGACCTCGACGGCGACGATCTCGGCGAGCCCGCCAGAGGAGCGCCTCGGGCTCGCCTTCTGCGCCTGGGACGCGGACGGCTCCGGTTTCTTGGAGGAGGAGGACCCCCGCGCCTCCCAGAGATCCGACGCTCCAACAAAGAATGGAGCAGGCGGTTTGGGGCCGCCTTCGGCCTCAGGGGGGCCCTCGCCGGGCCTCGGCAGCGTCGAGAAACGGCTCGGGACGAAACACAGGCCCTGCAGTGGGGACCCATGCCAAGAAACACCCTGCCTGCCTCCAGGGTGCCCTGGGTGTCTCGGGTTTCGATGGTTTCGCTGTGGACAGCGCGACGTTCCCACGCCTTACGTCGAAGGGAATCCTGGGGTCTCAGGGATGGCTTTCTTGTAGGAGGTTTCTTGTGGTCGGGCCCCTGTACGAAGTGGTCCGGATCTCCGGGGCCCACGTCGGAGGCGGCCAAAAGGGGGGTAATGACTAGGGGGGAGATCATGGCGGGGGCCATGATATCTCTCCAGATCTCATGGCGTCTCTTCTTATCTCATTACGTTCCTGGCGCCCCCCCTGGGCCGCGCACATGCCGCTGGCCATGATTTGCACACCCCCCTCTTGGACACCCCCCTCTTCGCCGCCCCCGACAACGCACCGAAGGAGTCGGAGCAGCCGGACGTCTGGGCTCGGGGACGGCCGGGCGGGCCTTTCCTCGCCGCCGAGGTGTCGCGGGCCCGCCGTGGTCGTCGTGGTCCTCGGTCGTGGTCGGAGCGACGGTGGTCGTCGTGGTGGAGGCCGTCGCGGTCGTTGTGGTTGGCAGCGTGGGCGGGTCGTCGTGCCATGTGGGGGGAGGGAGGAGGAGGAGGAGGAGGAGGAGAGAGGAGGAGAGGAGGAGGAGGAGGAGGAGGAGGCGGAGGAGGAGGAGGAGGAGGAGGAGGAGGGGGAGGGGGAGAAGGAGGAGGAGGAGGAGGAGGAGGAGGAGGAGGGGAGGAGGAGGAGGAGGAGGAGGGGGAGGAGGGGGAGGGGGAGGGGGACAAGCTAGGTGCGCTCGCGTCATATCTGACGTCCTACCCCTCCCTCCCATCCCTTACCATGGCGCTGATTTTCTCTATCCGCGGACGCGTGTCGTAGCGGACCTGTGGCTCCGCGCGCGCGTGCGTAGTGGGTGGTGGTGCGCGTGCGTGCGTGCGTGCGTGTGTGCGTGGTTGTGGTGGTGTGGTGTGGTGTGGTGTGGTGCTGGTGCTGGTGCTGGTGTGGTGTGGTGTGGTGTGGTGCTGGTGCGTGGGTGGTGGTGGTGGTGGTGGTGGTGGTGGTGGTGGTGGTGGTGGTGGTGGTGCGGCGCGGTGGTGGCGGGCGGATGGGCGCGCGAGAAAGAGGCCCGCGCTGGGGCGAGAACGCCATCCTGAACGACGGAGGCCAAACACCGATCCGAAAATGAGGCCCACGCTGCAGCGGGAGCACGATTCGGAACGATTCGGGAGCAGAAATGAGGCCGGCGCCTCAGCGAGAACAGCATTTTGAAAAAAGCGCAGGCGAAGACCCGTTTCCCGGGAATCCTGTGTGTAAAAAACAGTACGCGGGGGGGGTCGGATATCTTCGGGACGCCATCAGGGGAAGTGGGAGAGTATTTTCATATGGTGTAATTGTGGAGGGACAAGGGGGAGAGGCAGGAGGGAACGCATGAGGAGCAGGATGAGGCGGGCGGATGATGGGGGCAAGAGGATGAGGGATGAGGGGTGAGAGGAAGCAGGAAGAAGGAGTAAGATGAAGGAGACGAGAAGGGAAAGGGGGAAACGGGAAGAGAAGGAGGGACGGAGGAGGAGGCTTCCCTAAGTTTCTCTAGACATCTGGCGACCCCAGATATCGTCATATACCTGTGAGGATTTTCTTTCGTCCTGCCTTCTTCTCCTAATGTGTCCTCCTCCTTCTCCTCCTTCTCCTCCTCCTCGTCGTCGCCCTCGTCGCCATCGTCGTCGTCGTCGTCGTCGTCGTCGTCGCCATCCTCGCCGTCGTCGTCGCCATCCTCGTCGTCGTCGTCGCCATCCTCTTCGTCGTCGTCGCCGTCGCCGTCGTCGTCGTCGCCCTCGTCGTCGCCGTGGCCGTCGTCGCCCTTGTCGTCGCCGTGGGGCGGAGCGGCGCGTCGCTGCCCGCAGGAGCTCGCCGCAATGGCCGCCGCGCTCGGCGCCGCGGGCGACCCTCGGACCCCGCCCGATGCCAGGCGCCCGCCGCCGCTGCAGGGTGGCCTCTCGGGCGGCGGGGCTTCCCTCGGGGAAGGAGGAGGAGGAGGAGGAGGAGGAGGCGGAGGAGGAGGAGGAGGAGGAGGAGGAGGAGGAGGAGAACGAGGGTCAGCCACGCGCAAAGGGGGGTGGGGGGGAGGGGGAGGGTTTCTTAGAAGCACCCCTGCTTCTTACAAGGCGCGGGCCTTATCTATAGATGTAAGGCCGGCGCCTTCTAAGAAGCAGCTTTCTTCTAAGAAGCCCTCCCCCCTCCCTCCACCCCCTTGTGCGCGCCGCCAAGAGGAGGAGGATTCGATTGCATTCTGCGGCCGAACCTCCAGATCATCGAAGCACGAACCATGACGGCGATAAGAAGACCCCCTCTACCTCCAGGCCTTTCCTGGGCGACCAGGTTTGATTTCGCAACCTGTAGCTGATGGCGCGCGGTCCAGCTCCCTCTCTCTCTCTCTCTCTTCATCATGGCGTTACTCGCACGTGGCGACGAGAGCCTTGCCGTGGTGACGAGGAGCGACAAGGGCGGGGTGGACACCCCCGGGTGGTTGGCCCTTTTTCCGAGCCGCGTCCTTCGGCAGCATGGCCCTCTGGGACGGCCTGCTGAGCGCACGGGCGTACGCCGCCGTCTGCTTCGCACCGCAGCGGACCCCAGCGCTGCAGCATGGAGGAGGAGGAGGAGGGAGCGGGCCAGCCGAGACAACGGCGGCCCTCCCTGGCACTTCTCGTCCTGTTTGGGCCTGATTGGGGCCGCGTTTCCGCGGCCGGATCCGCCTCGACAAACGTGTCAGGAAGGTGGCGTGAGGTTCGAGGTGTTCGTCGGTGTTTGTCGGTTCTCGGCGGTTTTCCGGCCTTTGCCGAAGGCGTTCCGTGGGTGCCCGCAGGTTACGAACGACCGCTGGAGACTGAGTCATGGCGCACAAGCTGGGCGACCCAGGAGGAGGAGGAGGAGGACGAGGAGGAGGAGGAAGAGGAGGAGGGCTTGAAGTGATATTGCTTCGAGGCGCATTTGCTCAATTGCTGTCACAGGAGGAGGAGGAGGAGCAGGAGGAGAGGATGAGGAGGAGGAGGAGGAGGGAGAAGAGGGGGAGGAGGAGGAGGAGGAGGAGGAGGAGGAGGAGGAGGAGGAGGAGGCGGTGGAGGAGGAGGAGGAGGCGGTGGAGGAGGAGGAGGAGGGATGACGATGAGGAGGAGGAGGGGGAGGAGGAGGAGGAGGAGGAGGAGGAGGAGGAGGAGGAGGAGGACCAGTGTAAACCCAAGAGTCATCAACGATGTTGGAATTAACCCTTCCTCCAAGCTCTCTCTTCATAGGCCCATATAACGGTTCATTTCCATTGAGGGAACTGCCTCTTTGGAAGACAACCGTTTGAAGACCTCGAAGCATGCCAAAACATTGTCCCCAGAATTTCCACGCCACGGATCAACCTGACTGCTGCGTCCTGACGATAAAGAAGCGTGCCAGAACGCCGTCTTGGGGGACTTCAACAACGCGAAGCAATCAAATTGTTGCACCCGCATAATCTTGAATCCTTCCCAAGTAACATTTCTAGCCATAGGACCCCGCGAAACTCTTGCAATATTTATAAGCGAATGTGCGCGGCGCTATTGCGAGAGCGTGAGCCACCCTCAATCCGTGAAGCTCTTGCAAATTTTGAAAACGAATGTGCGCGTCGCGAATGCGAGAACCACATGTTGAAAAGGAACCGCCCTGAATCCGTAAAGTTCTTGCAAGCTTTGAGAACGAATGTGCGCTGCGCTCATGCGAGAGCCACATTTTGAAAACCGCCCGCCCTCCATGTGTGAAACTGTTGCCATTTTGGAAGCTTCAGAAATATAAACGGTGAGGAAGTCTCAGGCGAAACGTCTGGCCCGCCCTAAAACTGGCCTCGGGGTGCGACAGGGAAAAAGTATTTCTTAAGGAAAAAGAATGAAAGAGGAGGAGAAGGAGGAGGAGGAGGAGGAGGGGGAGGAGGAGGAGGAGGAAGAGGTCTCCTCGACACGGGCGAGGCCGCCAGCCACGGGCAGGGCAGCGGCAGGCGTCGGAGGAGTCGTCTTGCAATGCGGCTTTGCGGCAGGAGCGCCCTGCCGGCGCTCCCCAGCCACACTTCAGACGCGGGCATCTCGCTTCCCGGGGGTTCCCCAGACATGATCGCGTCGTAAAAAAATCCGGACGGGAGGTTTTTGGCGATTTTCGGCTCCCGGGGGCCCCCGCCGGGCCCCAGGATTGTCAAAGACGATTCAGGATGAAAAACCGGTCCCGGGGAAAGGATCGGGACTTCCAGGGGCCCCATCTGGAAAAAAACAAGGACGTCGCATGCCTGGGTCTGCAGCGCGAGCGAAACATGTATCGAGTTTTGTTCGAGCTGTCGGATGTCTGGGGGGAATGGGGGCACGACATAATGGGCCACTTATTCACCACCACTACCGGAGGTAGGAGGCGAGAGAAGGGAGGATGGGGATGTCCCCCTCCCTCTCCTACTCCTCCTCCTCCTCCTCCTCCTCCTCCTCCTCCTCCTCCTCCTCCTCTGCTCCTCCTCCTGCTCCTTTTTCTTCTCCTCCTCCTCCTCCTTTTTCTCCTCCTCCTACCTATGGCAGTGGTGGTTGGAAATCGGCCCATCACGGCAAGCCACCCGCCACCTCCAGGCCCACGCCAGCGAGCGCCGGCACACCCAGCGAAGGAGCAGCCTCGATATCGCCCCCGCGCCAGCCGCCACGGCCGCCTCCACGCCGAGCGCCTGCAAACCGCCAGGGTCGTCGCGCGTCGCACCTCGGGCAAGGCCGCCAGCGCCGCCGCGCCTGCGCTGCCGTCGGCGCCGACGGGGGCCCCGTCCCAGACATGATCGCGTCGTTCTAAAAAATAATCAGGACGGCAGTTTTTTGTCCATTTCCGGCCTCGGGGGGCCCTCACGAGCCCTCGGGGCCGTCAAAAACCAGCTCAGGATGAAAAGCCCGTCCAGGGCAGTGGGTCGAGACCGAACTACTCGGGATGAACAAACTCGGGACGAACAAACGAATGGGCAATGAACAACAACTCGGGAGGAACAACTCGGGATGAGGGCCGACGTTACGAACAAAGAAAAAACATGACGTCGAGGGTCCGGGTCGCAGGCTGGGCCAGCGACGGGCGAGGGCGATGGCAGCGCCTCTCGGGCGCCGAGTCACGGCCCAACCCGCTGGCCGCGCGGCAAGCCATGCCAGTTTCTTATTCCGTTTCGCCCCCCCCCCCCTCCCCCCCAGGTGGCCTCCGAGATGGCTACGATTAGCCTCCAAGACGGCCAAGGTGTCCTTAAGATAGCCAAGCCCAGACATGTGCCGTTCCGATATTTCAGGACGGCGTCCCCGGAAGTCCAGACCCTTTCCCTGGGGCCGTTTTTTCATCCTGGGTCGTTTTTCGACGCTCCCGGGGCCAGGCGAGGGCCCCTAGAGGCTGAAAATATGGAAGCGCCTCCCGTCCTGATTTCTTCACGACGCGAACATGTCTGGGAAGATGACCGCAACATCTCTCGGCCGACGCCCAGCGAACAGGGCCCCCGGCACCCTGCGGAGCAGCCACAAATGCCCAGCAGCGACGTGCCGCCGCGCCCGCAGGACGCACAGCGTCGCCAGGAGCGCTCCGTCGCCATCGGCGTCGGGGCGCTGCGGCCGCAAGCAGAAGCAACCTCGGGCCCGCGACGCGAAGTTGAGCCGAGCTCGGGCCCCCGTGGCTGAGCAGGGGAGGGAGGAGAGAGGAGGAGAGAGGAGGAGAGAGGAGGAGGAGGAGGAGGAGGAGGAGCAGGAGGAGGAGGAGAAGGAGGAGGAGGAGGAGGAAGAGGAGAAGGAGAAAAGGACTAGGAGGAGGAGGGCGAGGAGTATTAGACAGGAAGAGGAGGGCGAGGTTGACGATGGCGATGATGATGCTGATGATGATGCTGATGATGATGCTGATGCTGATGCTGGTGCTGATGCTGATGATGATGCTGATGCTGATAGTGATGGTGATGAGCTGATGATGCTGATGTTGATGCTGATGCTGCTGCTGCTGCTGCTGCTGCTGCTGATGATGATGATGATGATGATGATGATGATGATGATGATGGAGAGGAGGAGGAGGAGGAGGAGGAGGAGGAGGAGGAGGAGGAGGAGGAGGAGGAGGAGGAGGAGGATAAGTTCAAACCCAACACTCATCAAAAATGTTGCAGTACACCATCCCTCCAAGTTCCCTCTTCACAGGTCCTTCTCATAATGTGTTTTAGGCGATCGTTTAATTCATAAAACGGCCCGCCCTCCATCCGCGAAGTTCTGCACACCTTTAAGACAAATGCGTGCGGAGCGAGAGCTTCATTTTGAAAGCGACCTGCCTTCCATCCGTGAAGCCGCTGCGAACTTTGAATGCGAATGCGAATATGCGCGGCGCAGAGGCGATAGCCACATTTTGATAACGATCCGCCCTCCATCCGTGACGCTGTTGCAAATTTCATGCTTCAAGATCATACATGGTGAGGAAGTCTCACATGAAACGCCTGACCCGCCCTACCGACACGTCTCTGTTTGCAACAGGGAGGAGTTAAACAAGGAAAGGAATGGAATGGAGGAGGTTCGAGGTATGAGGTTCGAGGTTTGTCAAGTTGTCTTCCCCCACCTCGTGTTGCTCTTCATTCTCCTACCAAGATCCTGCTGCGCAGTCATCAGGCCCAAAGGCCCACACTCTCCGACTGGCCAAGCGATTACGCAGAGAGTCACAACGAAGCTCTCCATCATCATGTGACCCTCTTCGTCCTGTTCCACATCTGTCGCCTCCTCGTCCTCGTCCCCCTCCTCGTCCTCGTCCTCAATGATGTCCCTGTTCCATCGATGCCTCTCGCTCTCTCTTTCAAAGTTCTCCTCCCGCTCCTGCTACTATTTCTTCCGCTTCTTCTCTGTCTCTTCCCCTTTCTTTCCTTCCTCATATAGAATGATGGAATATTTGCGACGGTCGCCCGGTCAGCCTGTCAGCCAGTCAGCCGGTCAGCTGGTCAGCCGGTCAACCGGTCAGCCAGTGAACCCGTCAGTTGGTCAACCGGTCAGCCGGTCAGTAGGTCAGCCGGTCATCCCGTCAGCCAGTCAGCCCGTCAGCCGGTCAGCCGGTCACCCGGTTTCATGGTGATGCTAATGATGACGATGATGACGATTATGATGATAGCGATAATGATAATAATCAAATCAATAATGATGATGAGGTTGATGTTGATGATGATGGTGATGTTGATGCGATTGATGACGATGTTGATGATAGTGATGGTGATGGCGATGACGATGGTGATGGTGATGAGAACGAGGATTGTGACGATGATAATAATAATGATAAGAATAATGATGATGAGGCTGAGGCTGATGCGGATGATGATGGTGGTGGCGTTGCTGAAGGTAGTGGGCATGATGATGGTGGTGGTGATGATCATCAGGAGGAGGATCAGGATGATGATGATGATAATGATGATGTTGATGATGTTGATGATGTTGAATATGATGATTACAATGGTGATGGTGATGCTGATGATGATTATTGTGATCATGATGATGCTAAGAATGATGAGGATTATGTTTGTGATGATGATGATGATCACGATGATGGTGATGCTGATCAGTATTCTCGTCCACCGGTCCACCGGCTCACCAGTCTAGCAGGAGGAGGATCCGTATAGGGAGGTTAGGAGAATATGATGGGTGAGGAAGAGTGGGAGGAGGCGGTGGAGGAGGAAGAGGGGGAGGAGGAGGAAGGCTTTCAGGACGAGAAGAAGAATGAGGACCACGACGTCGGCACGACGTCGACCGTGAGGAGGAGAAGGAGGAGGAAGAAGAGGAGGAATATGTGGAGGAGTACATTCAGGAGGATGAGGATCCAGACGATGAGGAGCAGGAAGCTGAGGATGAGGATAATGAGGATCAGGACAAGGAGGATCGGGATGAGGAGCCTCGGGAGGGTGGATCAGGAGGGGAACCACTACCAGGATCAACATCAGGGAGAGGAGGATGAGAATCTCGACGGGGGTGATCAGGAAGAAGATCAGGGTGAGGAGCATAAGGATGAGGATGTTCAGGTAAGGAGTAGGAAGGTAATCAGGAGGAGTGGGATCAGGATCAGGATGAAGAGGCATATTGAGTGGGATAAGGAACAAGATGGTTAATCTGATTATGAGGACTATTAGAATCAGGACGAGAATGATCAGGAAGATCAGGATCAGGAAGATGAGAATCAGTTGGTAAGTTGGTCAACTGGTCAGCTGGTTAGACAGTCGATTGGTAAGTTGGTTAGCCAGTCTGCCGGTCGGCCGGTCAGCTGGTCGACCGGTCACCTAGCCGGTCATCCAGTCAGCTTGTGAGCCGTTAGCCAGTATTGGTTCGCAGGTCAGCCGGTCAGCTGGTCAGCCGGTCAGCCGGTCAACCGGTCCGCGGTCAGTTTGTCAGCCGATCAGTCGTTCAGTTGGGCAGCCGGTCAGCCTGTCAACCAGTCATGCAGCCAGTCAACAGGTCAGCCGGTTTGCCCGTCAGCCAGTGTAAGATCAGCTGGTCAGTTGGTCAAATTGGCAGCCGCCTGAAGGCCCTGCGTAGTTAGTAACAGTTAGCGGAACTTCTAATTGTTATTAACGGAGTTATAACTAGTTAGGTTTGGCCAGTTTGAAGCTGTTTTTTTAATGTTTATGTTATGTTTTTGCATCTCATGTAGTTGGAAATTGGGGCATCATGATTGGGCGCTTCGTCGATTTGGATCTGCTCAGGGGCCTTCAGATTTTTTTATCGTCCTGGGGCAAACGCGACGGTCCGCAGCGCATCATGTTAGCAACATCGCGATTTGTATTCTACTGGCCAAATGCACGTGATGTCGTTCTCTATTTTCCTGTAAATCACAGGAGCTTTCAGCGAGGTCAGAGGCATCAGAACAGGGTCTGTATCATCTAAAAAGATGTGTCTGGAAAAACCTTCAGCGGCGTTCACATGCTTAGTTGCAAGCTGCTGGACAAGCACCTGCGACTCGCCATCGTCGCATTTCACGTGAAACCACACTTGCATTGCTGCATGCATCCCGCCCGACCCCAGAAGTACGATATCACCGCGCTTGATGCGGCCGAAATCTGTCATGGCTTCGATGCTGGAGACGGCTGTCTGCGTCCCAGGGCACATGCGTTTCAACGCATTCAGCAGCTTCTGTGTTGCTTTCGTTGGGTCGACTAAGCCAGGTGAAACACGCATGGTCTTTAAATCGTGCGCGTGCTGCGCAGTGAGTTGGACCATGAGAGCCTTCTCTGGCCCCTTCTTGCACATGTGGTCTTTGGCGAAACGTTTTACGTTTTTGTGCTTGCGTTCCTGGACAAAGCAACTGAGCGACCCATGTTTTTCAAACATTTCTGGCAAATGTGTTGCCATATGGTGCTTATACACCCAATAGCTTTCACCATATGCGTCCTGATGGCACCGAAGATGTTTCACTATCGCTGACTCTATCTGCGCGGTCGTGACTGGAAGCCGCCGCGCCGCCGTGATGATTATGTCAACGGCATCTTGCAATGCCAGCATACTTGCGATCTGGGGGGCCACTTGATCCGATGAAGGATGCATGGCAATTACTTGCCGAATATACCTGCACAAAACAGGCAACGCAGAGATCTCTTCTGAGGCACTTGCTTGGAGCTCACCAGTCTCCCATACAGTTGCGGCTGAGTGGTGTTTACTCGGCCACGTCCACTTCATGAAATACTCATGCAACTCCATTGCATCACACAAACACTTGAACTGCGCATGCCCTAAAAGTGCTTTTACTTTCTCTGTCGAATATACCAGACACAAAATAAATATGCATCCAGTCAAAGCAAATGAATGACGCAGGGAGATATCGCAAACCTGGGTCCAGCGCTATGTGTTCGGGGTGGAAGTTCCATCCTTTGTGCTGTGTGATGGTCGTGTACTGCCCCTCTGAAAACTCCCCCCGCTGATATTTATCCCAATCGGGCCGAAGTCGTTCCAGGATCGCGATGATTGTCGCGTCATCGTTTCTGCGTATCTTTGACGCATCCAAGCGCGCGTCTGTCACAAAGAAACCAGATACATCATATGTCAAATAATCAAACTTTCTATTCAAGACGTTGCGACATAACGCACAGGGTTTGGAACCAGCGTGCCCTTTGTTCATGTGTAGTTCCCGCAATGCCTCTTCGTCCCCTATGACGCACGACAGCTTCGCGACGATCGTCGCGTGCGACGTTGCGTCGCCGTTCTCTGACACGTCTAATGTACGCCGCTCGTCTCAAAATTGAAACCACCAGCAGAATTAAAAAAACTTCTTTGAGGGTCATCTTGATGCACTGCCCGATGCCACCTGGGATGCTTTTTATTTTTGCGCACCGCGCAGTGCTAAGCGTGAACCACGCATCTTCGTTACCCAAGGACTCGTCGAACTCAGCGAACGACCAGTAAACAGCATCAACCCCCCGATAATCTTTCCCCTTCGCCAGGGGGTCTCGCGGTGAAATACCATCGAAATATAAAATGATGTGCCACGGCGACGCCAAGCTGCATGGGTGCTCCTGAAGTGAGCGGCGAAACATCTCCCTGACTGGAGCGCTAGCCTTGCAGCAGGAATACAAAAATGGCCCAGGACAGCACACCCAGTTCTCGAAAGTTCTACCACTGACTAAAGGCGTGTCTATGCAACGCAAGACGTTCCCATATGCGTTCGACTCTTTGGCAATGATGTTTTCGTTTGCCCTGTATTGTGAGCTCCGTGAAATATTGTCGGGCAACCCATGGTCTCGCACATATTTTAGGACACCCGACAGAGCACGCTGTGACAGGTATGAGCCCCTGTGGAGCTCCACCAGCGCCTCATCCGCCTTGCGTTTCCTGGCGGCGGACGCGGCCATGGTTTCAGCCCAAATGGCTACAGACTCGATAGCGATGCCAATGCGCATCATAGGATGCATGCGTCGCGTTATGGTAGGGGCACGCTGCATGATGCATCTGAATGCAGCGAGGCGATAGATCACAACAGAAGTGCACGTTGCATAACGATGCATATGGCATGATACGACGTCGCATCAGAAGGACATGTAGGTGCATAGTGATGCATACGAAGTGCGACGGTAGCTCGCGAGAGAAAGGAGTGTTGCATATTGATGCATGCGACTTGCGATGAAAAGATCGCAACAGACTTGTGTTTTAGACATCATGGTGCAACGTCATACAAGCACGATGGAGTTCGTCGATGTGGCGCCGCCCACCGCCGCGCTGCAGCTGCGATGCGAGCTCCCAGCCCTGCCGGTCCTCAACAACCCCCTGGTCCTCCCCCTCCCCGCGTCGAGCACCTGACACTTGGCGTCGATCCACGCCAGCGCCGCGCTCCAAGCCTCAATGCGATTCATCGTCGCATTGCGGTCGAAGCGGACGCGGCGATCTGCCCTCCCCACAACGGCCCTGAACACCTTCTGTGAAGGCTTGTAGATCACGTAGCCGCACCTGTACGGCGCGTTGCACTCGCACGTCGGCGGCTTGGGCAGCACGGCGGGCTTTGGCACGGCAGCCGCGGGTCGCCGCATGGCAGGGGGCCGCGCCTTCTTCATTGGCACAGCCCCCTCGGCGTCTTCGACGCCTGCCCCGCCCTCGGCGTCACCGACGCCTTCGCCAGCCGCGGAGGGGCGCTTCCTCGCCTTGGCGGTCTTGGCCTTCTTGGCGAGGAGCGCCCTGAGCTTCTCCTCCTCGTCGGTCAGGTCTGGCTCGGGCTCATCATCGGCTCATCGCGCGGCTCCTCGCGCGGCGGAAGCTTCGGCTCCTGCTGCGGCTCCTCGCGCGGCGGGAGCTTTGGCTTCGGGGGCTCCAGCTCCACGCGCGGCCGCGCAGGCGGCTCGGGCGGCCTGAGAGCCGCGGCCGCCGAGTTGGCGAAGAGCGCCGCGCACAGCGGTGCACCGAACAGGGCCTGCATGACTTGCAACTGCCCGCCAGCCGTAGGGTCTGGGGCTGTCATTGGGGGCGCTGCAGCTGCAGGCGAGGTCTTCGCCGCGCAACGCCTGCTCGACTTCCTCACGTAGTCTGGCGCGTCCGTCTGGATCTCCTCCAAGGCGGGCCCATCGTCCTTGTAAGCTGATTTCCACCACGGCTCAGCCGACATGTCCTCGATGCGGTCGAAGTTCCACACCGTGGCGTACCCAAGCGTGGACCAACCCTTGCACGTGATGGCCTTGGAGATGGCACCCTTCACCTCTCCGAGGAGCCTGAGCCAATCGCCCCCATGCCCCTTGCGCTGCCCCACGCCACGAGCGCGGCCATCTTGCCCTTGGAGCTCTCGGAGAGCGTGTGGGCGCCGATCAGCTTGCACCGAGCGGCGACCAGGCGTATGCACGCCTTCTCACTCAGGTCGCCGCTCTTCAGCGATTTGATCTCGCTCGCCGTGAAGACCCTCGATGCAATGCTAATATCTTGCCATTGCTTGGATCCGCCTGGCATTGACAACATGCCTGTCTTGGTCCCGACGCTCTGGCACAAGCGTGCGATGTTCTCTTGAGTCCAAGTGTTCAGCGAGTGCTCCCTGATTGTTTTCACCAAGGCTGTCGCCTCGTCAGTACTGATCTGTGACAGGTTGTTGATCTTCATGAGGAGGCTGTCGTACTGGTGCTGGGCCACGGCTGATGGGCACAGGCCGCATGCGATTTGTGTCGATACCCACTCTGACATGTGCTGCAGTTCCGCGCGGAGGTTCGGAACCGTCGTCATATGACGACAGTTCCGAACCTTCGCGCCTCGCGCCTCGCGATAGGTCGCGCCTCGCGAAAGATCGCGCCTCGCGATAGATCGCGATCGATCGCGATCGAGCCCAAATGGCTATGCGACGCGGGCCTGTGTGATCTATATTCGAAACGGGAACCCGACACCAACTGATGCCAACTTGCAATGCCCCACGCATCGAAGATTGGTTTCGGATGGCAGTGCGAGTCTACCACCTGCAACGGGTTGCATGCATCTTGGCATACATAGAACCGACGCGTATATGGCGATGTAAGTGTTGCCGCGTCGCGTATCCCCGCCAGCCCATCCGACTCGAACGAAGAGCGCAGACCACCTGCAGTTGTTATCATCATATGTCTCATCATCATTTTCGTTAAGTGCGCGCGCGCTGATGCCGAGGGGACGGTCCAAGACATCACTCACAGAACTGGCGTTCTGGATTTAACCTCACCAGTCGGGAGCATCCCAAAGTCGCGATCCTCCGTATCCTCCTCCTCTTCCGCCTTATCCTCCTCATCTTCCCCTCCTCATCCCCCTCCTCCTCCCCGTTGCGGCCTTGGGGCTCTATATGTGGTTCCTATTGGGGTTTTGGTGCTGCGTCATCCTACAGATATCGCGAGGCGTCGGATGATCCTATGACGCGAAAAGCGGAAACGCATAGCACCAATGCCATTCAGAGTGCGAAGCAGTTGTGAGGGAGCGATGGGGGGGGGGGGGCACGGCTTAGTAGCGTAGTAGGATGGGCAAGAGCATCAGCACCAGCAGCAACAGGAGGACAACGACGAGGAGGGACGAAGAGGGAATGATGTGATGGGGAGGACGAGGATGGGGATGAGGATGAGGATTGGGAGGGAGGGGGGGAGGAGGAGGCGGAGGAGGAAGGAGGAGGAGGAGAAGGGGGAAGATGAGGAGGGGGACGAGGCACCTGCGCTATCATGCCGACATTATCATCCCAGACTCATCTTGCATTGATGCATGCAGGTTTTTTCTCTGACCCCTCCACCCGTCGTCCGTCGCCCCCACGCCCCTAGCGGGCATCGCGCTCGGCGCGCGCCAGCTCAGTCTCGGCCCGAACGTGGGCCGCGCTCGCATCATCTGCGTCGAGCAGCGCGTTCATCCACGCGCCCTTGCTCTTCAAAAACGCATTGAACCTCTTCTCTGCCTATCGGGGGGGGGGGGGGGAGGAGGGCGATCGCACGGAGGCGGGTGGGACTGGCGACACCGATGGGGCCATTGACTAAGGGGGTGGGCTTGAGAGCCCATCCCCTCCCCCCTGGCCTCGAGGGGCCCTTGTGTTGTTGTCAGTTAACAACCGCCTGCCTTCTTCTCAGCCTGCGTCTTCGCTGCTTTGGCATGCTTCAATGCCGCCTTGGCAGTCTTCACTGACCGCTGGCGTTCCTGCTTTTCATCCTGCAGCTCAAAGCGCACCTGCGCTACCATCGCGATCGTCTTCGCTGATTTTCCCATGGACACGTGAACCACAAATGGGGGCGCGTAAGCCACGCGTGAACTGGTTCGCAAAGGTGGGCGAATGAACCACAAATGCTGCTGACGGTTTGCCAAACGTTCAGCCCCGCCATCGTTGGCGACATGTAGTAAGCTGGGGGGGGGGGCGCGAGAGGTGTGAACAGGAGAGGGGTCGAGATGAGGAGGCGGCTGGGGGTGGACATGCAACGGGAGTGCCCGATCACGGCGTCGATGTAGTGTGTGTGTGTGTGTGTGTGTGTGTGTGTGTGTGTGGGGGGGGGGGGGGGTATGAGTAGGGCAGTGATGTGTGGTCACATGGTTGGCACTCATGCCATGCGACCGCGTCGCAGACTACATGCGTTTTCACGCAGCCGAGTTGGTTGAGGGCTGAGAGAACGCAGCTTGTAAGCTGCGGCGCGCGCGCGTGTGTACGCGACAATGCCTGCCATGTCAGCCGACTTGAAGGCGCTGCGTGCCAAGCACCGCAAGGAGGACACGGAGCACTTCAATGAACGGTTGGATACCCTGATCAGGCACAAGCAGCATTGCCAGAAGATGTCCAAAACGGCGGACCGCAAGACAGCCAGTATCTCATGCATGACATGTTGCAAGTGGTTGCAATCCATTCACGTCGAAATATACTTGCTGATTAGAGCATAAACGGTTGGGCATCACCCGATGCAGTTGTATGCATGTTCGGTTGTGTTGAAACGCATTGCAATCGGCTGCGAGTAGTTCGCGTCGAAGGGCGCACTTGTGACACTAGGGGGGGGGGGGGGGGGCGTTGAGGCAGCGCCCAATGCAGTCGTATGCATGCGCGTTCGGTTGCGTTGACACGCAGATATGTACTATCATGATGTCAGGGTGTGAAATTGGTTGTGTAATGGCTTGGCGTTGCGACTGTGGTCGCATGGTCTCAAGCGGCTGGGCGAACGGTCGCACTTAGCAACGGCGTGTCAACGCCACGTCTGCACCCCGTCCATGCCCACTCGAAAGGCAGACGCTGCATACAAGAAGATGGAGAAGCTCGTGAAGAAGGCGGAGCAGGCCGCGGATTCGTTCACGTTGCTCTTGGACAACGCCAAGATGTGTAAGGGTGCGGTTGATCGGGCGAATAATCGCCTTGTGGAGGCAGGTGCCGCCGATCGTGCGCGGGGGCGCAAAGCCTTGGGTATCGGTGAATACGCCGCCTGAGTGTGGGTGTCGGGGCGTACTTAGATGGGGGCTCGTTGGGGTTGTGCGTGCAAACGCATGTATGCGGGCCTTCAGGTTCTCGTTGCAGCTTTTCGCGCGATAAAGCACCCTGCGGAGAGACCGATGACACGAATACGAATGAGGACGAGGAGAAATAAGAATAGGATGAGGAGGGTTAGGCGGTGGAGGTGAATGAGACGGAGAAGGAGGATGATGGGGGTGAGAATGGTGAGGAGGGATAGGGAGGAGGAGAAGGAGGACGAGGATGAGGAGAAGGGGGAGGGTGAGCAGGGGGAGGAGCAGGATGAGACGCCCCCGCCGTCGTCTCCGCCGCCGTCGAACTCGTCGCAGCCAACTCGTCGCCACCAACTCTTCGCCGTCGCCGTCGCTATCGCAGCCGCCATGGCAATTACTCCTCCTCATCTTCTTCCCCCTCCTCCTTCTCCTTCTCATCCTCCCCATCGTCCCCCTCTTCCTCCGCGTGCTCCTTGTCCTGCTCCTCCTCATGCTCCTCCTCCTACTCCTCCTCATCCTCGTTGTCGTTCAATCGTGGTCGTCACGGTGGCCGCCGCCCTCCCCTGCACCGCGCGCGCAGATGACGGCGCAGGCGACGGCTTCGACGGCGGCGGCGGGAACGAGGAGGAGACATGCTGAGAATGAAGAGGGCGAGAATGAGACGGAGTAAGAATGAGGAGAATGAGGATGATGAGGAGGAGAATGAGGATAAGGAAGAGGAGGCAGAGGAGGAGGAGGAGGTGGGGGAAGATGAGGAGGGTGATGAGGCGGAGGAGAAGGAGGAGGAGGAGGAGGCGGCGGCGGCGGAGGAGGAGGCGGAGGAGGATAAAGGTAGGAGGGGGAGGGTGAGGATGAGGGGGAGGATGGGCCTTCCCCTCCTCCTCCTCCTCCTCACCCCCCACCTCCTCCTCAGAATCTTCCCCCCTCTCCTTCTCCTTGTCCTCCTTCTCCCGCGCATCCTCCTCTCATCCCACTTCCCCTTATTCTCGCTCACGCCACGCTCATACATCTCTTATCAACATGATCCAGCGCAGCCGCGGGCAGCGCAGCCAAGCAGACGAGCCAATTCTAGGCACAACGTCGACCACGAGCGAGATGGAGACCCTCGAAGTTTACTCTAAACATGAGCTCAAACCCTTGGTGTCGTATGTCAGAATCTCACATACGACAAATCTGTCGTATGTCAGAATCTTACATGCGACAAATCTGTCGTATGTCAGAATCTTACATGCGACAACGTTGTCGTATGTAAGAATCGTACATACGACATCTCGCTCTTATATTTCATAAGGATTCTATTAACACATCAGTCGTATGTTAGAATCTTACATACGACAACGGTGTCGTATGTAAGAATCTTACATACGACAACTTTGTCGTATGTTAGAATCTTACATACGACAACTGCGTCGCATGTTAGAATCTTACATACGACGACCCCCACCATAATAGATCATCCCCGACGGAGGAGAGGCAGCGCGCGGTCTAGAATGGACCCCACGCCTGCTGCCGCGCTGGTGGCGGCACATTAATGCAGCAGCGGCGGCTTCGGCGCCGCTTTGGCAGTGATTCTGGCGCTACTGCAGATCAGCGGCGAACAGCCGCCTCCGCCCAGATGTCGGGAGGAGGAACACATTACATATCCAGTTCTTGGCCCTCATCCTCCCCCCTCGTCCGTGGTAAGAACCGTTGAAGGAGGAGGGATGAGGGGGCCCGATAGAACTAGATCTGTATTGTTTTCCTCCACCCAGATGCGCCAATGCGTCCGCTTGCTCCACCTGACGTAGTCGGCCTTGCCGCGGTCCGACATCAGGTCCTGCAGCCCGTCCAGCTGCTCCTTGGTGGCAAGGGCCTTCGCCAGCCTGATGTGGCGCCCGCCGCGGGACTTCTCCTCGCGCCAGCCCTTGCCGCCGTCGTAGCCATTATCGCCCTTGCCGCCGTCGTGGCCCTTGCCACTGTCGATGCCCTTGCCACTGTCGTAGCCTGTATCGCCACGGTCGTAGCTTGGATCACCGCCGTAGCCCGTGTCACCGTCGTAGCCCTTGCCGGCGTCGTAGCCCGGGCGATCATAGCCCTTGTCGCCCTTGCGATCGTAGCCCTTGTCGCCCTTGCGGTCGTAGTCACGGCTGTCGTAGCCACTGTTGCCGTAGTTGTCGTAGCCACGGTTGTCGTAGCCACTGCTGTCGTATCCGCGGTTGTCGTAGCCACGGTTGTTGTAACCACGGTTGTCGTAGCCACGCTGGTAGTTACCACTCTTGTCGTAGCCCTTGCTGTCGTAGCCTCTGTTGTCGTAGCCCTTGCTGTCGTAGCCCTTGCTCGAGCCCTTGTCGTAGTCGCCCCAGCGCCTGCGGTCGCACCACCTGTTGTCGTAGTCGTCGTTGTCGCGGTCGTACCACGAGCTGGGGTGGTCATACCACTTGGAGCTGTACGGGTCGTAGCGGCGGTCGTAGCCCTTGTCGCCCTTGCCACCGTCGTAGCCCACGTCGCCCCTGTCACCGTGGTAGCCTTTGTCGCGGCCCTTGTCGATGTCGTAGCCTGCGCCGCTGCCCTTGCCATCGTCGTGGCCCTTGTCGAAGCCCTTGCTCGAGCTGCCTTTGCCACCGCCGTAGCCCTTGCCACCGTCGGTGATGCCCTTGCCACCGTCGTAGCTGGCGTAGTCGTAGCCCGTGTCGTCGCCATCGCCGTCGCCCATGAACTCCTGCAGGCCCTGGAACGAGTTCAACTCGGAATCCAGCGCGGGCGCCAACTCGAGATCATCGAGCAAGCCGTCGGCCACGCGCGAGCGATCGTACTTCGCCAAGACCTTCGCCGTCGGCGGCGTGCTTGGCGGCCGAGGGGCCACCTTGCTGGTGGGCTGCAAGACATTGGCGGCCGCGGCGCGCCGCCGCTGGCTGAGATCCTCCGCCGCCTCCAGGAGCAGCGTCACCGCGGTCTCGTCCGCCATGGTGCTGCTGGTTGCACTGGCGATGCTGCTGCGGGTGGTGCTGCTGGTTGCACTGGTGGCGATGCTGCAGCTGGTGCTGCTGCGCGTGGGGCTGCTGGATGCACTGGTGGTGCTGGTGCAGCTGGTGCTGCTGCGCGCGGAGCGCTGGTAGCTGCTGCGCGTGGGGCGCTGCAGCTGGTCGCGCACTGTCGCGACCCAAGCAACGCTCGGGCCTAAACGGCGGTGGCAACGGAGGATGATGAGGTCGGGAAGGGGTATTCACATCATAGCGTAGCATTGCATGGCATACCATAACCAACACCATGGTTCGCGGTACTGAGTTCATTGTGAGGTCGTGTGATGCTGAGTTAATTGTGAGGCTGTCTCGAGCGAACGCAGACGACGATGCTAACGCATCTCATTTTCAAGTTCACATCCCCAAGTGAACTCTGACACAACGCATGTATTGCTGCGTGCACCCATGAGCGCACAGCGCGAAACGATTCGCGACGCAGCCACGCCCCCTCACCCGAATCGCCCCCTCACCTGAATCGCACCCCCCCCCTCCCCCCCATTTGCGCGCGCTGCTGTTTCTGGACCGAGGCCCCCTGGAGGACCCCTTTCCCCTCCCAGGGGGGCGTGGCCGCGCGCGGTGGCGCGCGCGGCCATGGCGTGCAGCGCCGAGGCGCTGAGCCGCGAGGCGCGCCTACACGAGGACTGCTGGGGTGAGAGCCACAGGGGAAGGATGAAGGGGGATGAGGAGGACGAGGAGGAATACGAGGATGATGAGGAGGAAGAGGAGGAGGAGAAGGAATAGGAGGAGGAGGAGGACGAGGAGGAGGGGGAGGGGGAGGAGGAGGAGGAGGAGGAGGAGGAGGAGGGAGGTCGGCGGATTTTCGCCCTCCATACAGGAGCTCCAGCGGGAGCGGCGGATCACAGACAGGCTCCTCGACATCGCAGACATCCTGCTTGGCTACGACAACAGTGGCTACGACAACAGTGGCTACGACAACGGCTACGACAAGGGCTACGACAGAGGCTACGACAGGGGCTACGACAAAGGCTACGACAAGGGCTACGACACGGGCTACGACAGTGATGGCAAGGGCTACGACGACGGTGGCAAGGGTTACGACGATGGCAAGGGCAAGGGCTACGACGGTGGCAAGGGCAAGGGCTACGACAGTGGCAAGGGCCGCGAGAATGACGGCAGCGGCAAGGGCCGCGACAAAGACGGCGACAGCGGCAAGGGCCACATCAGGCTGGCGAAGGAGCAGCGTGACGGGCTGCAGGACATGATGTCGGACAGCGGCAAGGGCTACGACGGCGGCAAGGGCAGCGACGGCGGCAATGGCTACGACGGCAGCAAGGGCTTCGACAAAGGCTACGACGGCGGCAAGGGCAGCGACAAAGGCTACGACCCGTACGGCAGCTCGAGCAAGGGCTACGACACGGTCTACGACACGGGCTACGTCAATGGCTACGACAAGGGCTACGACAAGGGCTACGAAAAGGGCTACGACGATGGCAAGGGTGCTGATGGCATCGGTCGCGGCTGTACAAGCTACGACGGTGGCACGGGCATCGACGACGAGGCCATGGGCTACTACGACGGTGGCAAGGGCTACGATGTTAGCAAGGGCAGCACCGACGGTGACAAGGTCTACGACGGTGGCCAGGGCTACGACGATGGCGAGGGCTACAACGGTGGCAAGAGCATTAACGACGGTGGTAAGGGCAAGGCGACGGCCCTCGACAGCGGCGGGGGCTACGATGACGGAAAGGGCCCCGACGAGGGCAAGGGCATGAGCATGGGCAGGGACGCCGATGTGCCGAACAGCGGCATGCGCGACGATGGCCCTCCGCATCTTGAACTGAGTTCTGTTACTGAGTCCCCGCCGCCAGCGGGGCCAGATTCGGACTGAGCACGCGAGGCAAAAATAGACTAGAGATTGGAGGGAGAGGGAAGGGGAGGTGGGAAGGCGAAGAGGGAGTGGAGCTACTGGAAGCTAAGCGTCGTCTGGCGCATCTCCCGTCGGCGAGTGAAAACAGAGGGCGGCCCATCACCTGGTGGCGAACCATCGCCTGGCGAACCATCACCTGGCGGCGAACCATCGCCTGGCGAACCATCGCCTGGTGGCGAGCCATCGCCTGGTGGCGAGCCATCGCCTGGTGGCGAGCCATCGCCTGGTGGCGAGCCATCGCCTGCTGCGACTGGCGGGTCATCGTACTCCTCGGACCCATCAGCTTCAGCCTCATCACGTGCCTCGTTATCTAAGCGATCACGAAGGGATTGGGCTGCGTTGTTGATGTACGTGGGAGTCCAATCGTCCACTCGCTCCTGCAGACGCTTGCCGTCGACCACATGAACACCGTCCTGCGACGTTTGTCGCATTTCACACCTTCCACCCCTGCTGGTGCTGACCGCAAGCGATGTGTTGCCTCCTGACTGCATGAAACCGCTGCTGCGAAAGATGCAACCCGTATGTACTCAAGCCCCGTTGGCGTACATTCGACCCACACCTTCTTAGTAGCATTCAGCTCAAACAGAAGCTTCAAGGTAACTGCATCGCGATGCAAATGCTCATCACCATGGTCGCACTGGACTGCGGGCATATATATCGAGACAGTTTCTGGTAGACCACCATCCCGTTAGGGCACATGTCTAGAATGCGTTCTCTTCTACGCCCTTCATCCCCTTGGGGGAGTGGTTTGCCTGGACGGTGGTTCCAAGAGGGGCTCATATATACTTCAAGATGTCCACGGATATGTCCCGATATCACGCGATGCTTCAACATGCAGGCATGGATATCACGCGACCCAAGATTGCCCAAGTTTGTCCAAGATCTCACGCGATCCAAGATTGCCCGAGAAGTCTCAAGGTCAAGAGATCGATCCAAGAGTGGCCCAAGAGCGGCCTATTCACGCAAGCGAATGAAGGCATCTCCTATTCCTCCTCCTCATCCTTTTTTGTCATCCTTATGCTCCTTCCTCCTCCCCCTTTCCCTCCTCCCATTTCTCCTCCACCATCCCCCTCTGTTTCAGCCCCTCCTCCTCGCCCCCCTCCCCCGCCACTCCACCTCATCATCCAATGTATCATCCTCCTCCTCTCCTTCCTCCTCCCCTGGCGGGAATACGCGAAGCGTCCACGATTGCGACATATCCAGGGAACTCCTATTGTTCTTAATGACGCTGGCCCTGTCGCAATCTTGCTGAAGCAATGGGTCGGCCTGCTTCAAGTGGTCCCAAATGGCCTCGGTGCAAGCGGCGTCGCGCATCTTCATGATCTGATCGAAAAACGAATTTGTCGCCAGAGGCGATTGGCTCTTGGCGGGGTTGGGCACAGATATAAATTTTTGCAGCTGCCTACCCGCTCTCGACAGCTCCACGAAGAGCCCCCCTGCCGTATGCATCACCGCCCTCGGGACCCATGGCTCGCGATCCTTAAGGCCGCCCCCCTCGATGACCGTGCGGAGCTGCACGCTCACTGCCATCTGCAGCTGCAGTGCGCGCGCAGATCAGCCAAACGCCTGCGGGCCGATGCAATGGACAATTGCAGACGAGTCCGATGCGTGTTGACGCAATGATGCAACGATTGCAGAGGAACGATACCGACGATGCTTTCATACATTTCATAAACACCCCCCCACGACACATGGTATGTGTAACCGATGCTGCCAACACGCGAGCCCCATCGCTTCCTGGCCTTCTTAGCCGCGGACGCAGCAGGCACATCGTCTACCTTGCGCTTGGGCATGAGCGATGCCAGCTGGGCGCTAAGGACATCGCCCTTGTTGATGGCGCACTTGTTTGTCAAAATTGGTACATGCACTGATGGGGCAGCTGTAGACTTGACGGTCTTGAGCTTCATGTTGGGGGTGCCGTGCTCACCTGAATCCTGCGCGAGCCAGAAGGGGATGACGAGCGAAGACGGTGCCTGCTTCAGCCCTCCAACGCCAGTGTTCGTCTCAGCCTTAGGCATCTTGATGCCACCACTGGGGGCCAACACGATATTGAACGTCAAACCCTTGGGGTCCTTGTATGTCTTCATGAACACATGCCCACACTGAACTATATCAGTCTGCTTCTTCAAGTAGATTGCCGAAGAGAGTGGGACAAGCACCAGCTCTTCAGCCTCAAACGAACGCGTTACGGTGAGAGCACGAAGCTAAACAGGCGTAATCACGCCACTCAAGTACTTGAGACAGTTGCCGTTCTGGCTGTATACATCATCCAAGGCCAGCCTGATTTTGGCCTCCTCGATACCCCACTGGTAATCGACAGACTTGAGGGGGCCATGATCAGCGAACTTGTCGATCGTTTCCTCTATGGGGGAGCAGCGGGAAAAAAGATGAGACATGACGGCGCAGAGCCAAATGAGATGAGGGAACGACGAACGAGAATTCAAAGGTGTGGGGGTGTATATGCATTCCACATGCATTGCGACGAGGTCGCAAGACTGTCCTTCATAATCGTGGACACGACGAACTTGCCGCGTAAGAAGTCGCCGATGGGGTGGCATGTCGCACTGCCCGTGGCCTGAAGCTTCAACTTCACGCCAGTCGCAGCGTCGATGGAGATCAGCTCGTAAATGTTCTCACCCAAGGTGTCGCTCGCCAAGGCGACTTTGGCGCCAACCTCAAGCCCCTTGTCACTGAGCTTGTCCACTTGGTTCGACCACTTGCCCGAAGCGGTGTACTCTTTCACATCTGAGCTACGCGCCTGCCCTGTCACGGCTTTGGATGCGCCCTCGCGACCGATCTGCTTCCATGGGGTAGCAACTGCTTTGCCAACGTGCGTTGCCAACGCAGTGGTGAAGCTGACCCCGATGTCATTCAGCGTCTTGCAAGTGCCTAAGCGCTCATCGGGCTTGTTGAACACGAAATGAACTACGCGAACGTCAGTCAATCCCACGATGGTGCCGTAGGCGACCGTGTCTGCCGTGATGCCCTCACCGCGTGCGATCTGTCGCACTTTCTGAAGAAATTCATCGGCCACCATTGCAATCGTAGACTTCTTATCGCTCGACAAGGCGGTCACGTCGCCTGGCTTCAAAAGCATCTGATGGCCATCCCTCGCGAACTTACCCGTCGCACATGTCATCGCCTTCATGCATGCGAGCTTGAATGTCGCAGCGGCCCCCTTCATGCTTGATCTGCACCTCGGCGAGAGACTTCGCCATTGAACACGTGACCACGCACTGGGAGGTCAGCTGCCGCGAGAAGTCGCGAAGCTCGTTCAGAAAGATCGGGTTGCCGAGGCCGCCAGACAACTCCTTCACATATTTTACTAAGCCATCGATCTCCCCAGGAAAGAGAGAGCCTGCGCGAGTCGCCTCGCGGATCACACTATCCCAATCGATCATGGTGCCACCCGTGTGGTGTCGGTTGGCAAATGCTGCGATCTTGTGCATGAGACTCATGCGAGATTCGCATCTGGCAATTTGTTGGCCTGCATTGCCAGCCTCCTGAGCAAGATTACTAATCCACGGGAACTCCTTCACGAACTCGTACCGAAAGACCTTCCACTCAATTCTTTCGTCACACGCCTTAGCGTGGTCTGGTTGAACCTCCCGTAACCTCGTCAGTGACAATTTCCCTTGGTGCGAGATTCTGTCGAAACGCTCTGGCATGACCGTGGGTACTGGAACCCCTGCGTTGATGCAACGCAAACCCATGGATGTGTGGCCGCACGTATAGGATGCGAACTTTGCATCGCAATCATACTGCGGCAGCTGGCCCGCTGAGTCCTCCATTATTTACTCAGGCGTGCCCACTGGTGGAAGTTCCATGCAAGCTGGATTCTGGAGGGCTGAGTTCTTGAATCCATTTTTGAAGATCTTGGAAATCAAATCCATAACCTCGCTCGGAATGATTCCATCTCCGTAACGATTCTCTGTGCACACCATCATATACTTCGAGTGTATTTTTCTACCCTCAGGCAGTCTATGCCTCTTGCAATGCTGCATACGTCTTCAAGTAATGAGACCACCGCTGCATCAGGATGCAAGTACATGTCCTTGATGGCCATCATCTTGGGGCGGACCTCCGCGATCTGCTGTTCACGGGAGGCGTTCATCGCGCCGCGTGCAGGAGGACGCCACAAGCGCCAGCAGCAATCCTCGCCCAAAGGGCTGGAGCCCAAACTCTAGTGACATTCAAAAACATGTGCAACAGAGGGTTGCGAAATCGAAATGATATGTTGCATTTGCAATGCACAACATTCTTGTAACGCTCGATACAATATTCTGAATGCGTTCGCACGCAAGTCTGGATCATGATTTCCGATATGCGTGATCCCGAAAATCCAAACACATGCATGCGTTTCTGGAGGCAACATCCAAGGGAAACCCGATGCAGCAGCTCTGTTTTCACGTAAGCCTGTAAAAGTTAGCGAAGTTAGCAACTTCGCTAACTCAAGCTATCTACCTCCAAATGCACCGCCCGAGTTAGCCGACTTAGTAACATTACTAATGGTTATAACTTACTTGCAACCTAGTTGCAACTTACTTATAACCAACTTACATGTGCTGCTAACAATTAGTAAGCCGAGGCTCAGGCGAGTCCCAGAACTCCATTCCCGGGCCCAGATTTTTGGATGCCCGGAGCCAACTGTAGGGCCACTTCGTGTTAGGGCCACTTCGGTGGTCTTCGAGCTCCCGAAACTTCTCATTCCTGGCAATGAATGAATGCCCGGAGCAAACTGGAGGCACTTCGTGTTCTTCGACGTTCCCAGAATTTCCATTTTTTCTGCGCGTTTTTTTTTTTTTTCCCAGGCCACATTTTGAATGCTGAGGCAGGCTGAGGCTGAGGCTGAAGCAGGCTGATGCTGAGGCAGGCTGAGGCTGAGGCCGAGGCTGATGCAGGCTGAGGCTGAGGCAGGCTGAGGCTGAGGCCGAGGCTGAAGGCAGACTGAGGCTGAGGCTGAAGAAGGCTGAGGCTGAGGCTGAGGCAGGCTGAGGCTGAGGCAGGCTGAGGCTGAGGCTGAGGCAGGCTGAGGCTGAGGCTGTGACTGCGACTGCCGTTGCCACTGCGACTGTCATCGCGAATGCGACTACGACTGCGAGAACAGCACAATTCTACAACTGGATTCTCATCTGAATCTTAAGGGGAATGCTTCCATATATGCTCCTACACATCGCTGTTAGGTTGCTTTGCCGGGATAATGTTTTTTTTTGTGTTTCCCTTGATCTGTTCCCTGGGCTTCTGGCCCTGGGTGTGCCCAGGAGGATATCAGGGAAACAAGCCAACAAACAAACTACAAACAACCAAGGAAAACCAACAAAAAACAAAAACAGCTGAGACCCTCTGCGTTTTTCAAAAATCTACCACCAGAATGTAATTGATTTTGATTATATTCTGGTCGCGGATTTTTTTTTTTTTTTTTTTTTTTTTTTTTTTTTTTTTTTTTTTTTTTTTTAAAAAAAAAAAAAAAAAAAAACGCAGCGGGTATCAACTTGGTGCTTGGTTTACGATTTCCATGTACCTAACCCGACGACTGGATAGGTTTCTAGTGACTCAAAAGAGAGCAACAGATCACTCCAAGGGCGGTTCTTTCTCTGGCAGGTTGTTAGGGAGTTCCAGGGCGGCATGTTGCCGGGCTCGTGCGGCCGGGCCAACATCACAACACCACTTCGGGCTCTTCGATTTCCCAAGAAACTCCAAGTCCCCAGGCGACCATTATGGAGGGCCGAACGCAACAGTCACACACTTAGTGCCTGATTTCCCAGAATCCATCCCCGGGCCACCAATATGGAGGGGCCTGGCGCAACAGTCACACCAACTTCGTGCTCTTCGAGTTCCAGAACTCCATTCCCGGGGCCCACTATTCTGGAGGGCCGGAGCAAACTGTCGCCAACAGTCACACACTTCGTGCTCTTCGAGTTCCCAGAATTCCATTCCCGGGCCACATTTTGGATGCCCGGAGCCAACTGTAGGCCACTTCGTGCTCTTCGAGTTCCAGAACTCCATTCCCGGGCCACATTTTGAATGCCCGGAGCCAACTGTAGGCCACTTCGTGGTCTTCGAGTTCCCAGAACTCCATTCCTGGGCATGATTTTGAATGCCCGGAGCCAACTGTAGGCCACTTCGTGGTCTTCGAGTTCCCAGAACTCCATTCCTGGGCACAATTGGGAATGCGTGAGGAGGTGAGGGTGATGGGATGAGGCAGCTGAGGGCTGAGGCAGGATGAGGCTGAGGCCGAGGCTGAAGGCAGACTGAGGCTGAGGCTGAAGCAGGCTGAGGCTGAGGCTGAGGCAGGCTGAGGCTGAGGCAGGCTGAGGCTGAGCAGGGAGTGCTGCGGCTGATCTGATGCAGGATGAGGCTGAGGCAGCTGAGGGCTGAGGCTGAGGCCGAGGCTGAAGGCAGACTGAGGCTGAGGCTGAAGCAGGCTGAGGCTGAGGCTGAGGCAGGCTGAGGCTGAGGCTGAGGCAGGCTGATGCTGAGGCCGGCTGAGGCTGAGGCTGAGGCTGATGCAGGCTGAGGCTGAGGCTGAGGCTGAGGCTGAGGCTGAGGCCGAGGCTGAAGGCAGACTGAGGCTGAGGCTGAAGCAGGCTGAGGCTGAGGCTGAGGCAGGCTGAGGCTGAGGCTGAGGCAGGCGGATGCTGAGGCAGGCTGAGGCTGAGGCTGAGGCTGATGCAGGCTGAGGCTGAGGCAGCCTGAGGCTGACGCCGAGGCTGAAGGCAGACTGAAGCTGAGGCTGAAGCAGGCTGAGGCTGAGGCTGAGGCAGGCTGAGGCTGAGGCAGGCTGTTGCTGAGGCTGGCTGAGGCTGAGGCTGAGGCTGATGCAGGCTGAGGCTGAGGCAGGCTGAGGCTGAGGCTGAGGCCAAGGCTCAAGGCAGACTGAGGCTTTGGCTGAAGAGCTGAGCTGTGAGGCGGAGGAGTGAGGCTGAGCGAGGAGTGGCAAGCTGGAAGGGCTGAGGTGAGGCTGAGGCTGAGGCTGATGCAGGCTGAGGCTGAGGCAGGCTGAGGCTGAGGCCGAGGCTGAAGGCAGACTGAGGCTGAGGCTGAAGCAGGCTGAGGCTGAGGCTGAGGCGGGCTGAGGCTGAGGCTGAGGCAGGCTGATGCTGAGGCAGGCTGAGGCTGAGGCTGAGGCTGATGCAGGCTGAGGCTGAGGCAGCCTGAGGCTGACGCCGAGGCTGAAGGCAGACTGAGGCTGAGGTGAAGCAGGCTGAGGCTGAGGCTGAGGCAGGCTGAGGCTGAGGCAGGCTGAGGCTGAGGCTGAGGCAGGCTGAGGCTGGGGCTGCTGAGGCTGAAGGCAGACTGAAGCTGAGGACGAGGCTGAAGGCAGACTGAGGCTGAGGCTGAAGCAGGCTGAGGCTGAGGCTGAGGCAGGCTGAGGCTGAGGCTGAGGCAGGCTGAGGCTGAGGCCGAAGCAGCTCAGGCTGAGGCTGAGGCAGGCTGAAGCAGGCTGAGGCTGAGGCTGAGGCAGGCTGAGGCTGAGGCTGAGGCTGGGCAGGCTGAGGCTGAGGCAGGCTGAGGCTGAGGCTGAGGCTGAGGCAGGCTCAGGCTGAGGCAGGCTGAGGCTGAGGCCGAGGCTGAAGGCAGACTGAGGCTGAGGCTGAAGCAGACTGAGGCTGAGGCTGAGGCAGGCTGAGGCTGAGGCTGAAGCAGGCTGATGCTGAGGCAGGCTGAGGCTGAGGCTGAGTCTGATGCAGGCTGAGGCTGAGGCAGGCTGAGGCTGAGGCCGAGGCTGAAGGCAGACTGAGGCTGAGGCTGAAGCAGGCTGAGGCGGAGGCTGAGGCAGGCTGAGGCTGAGGCAGGCTGAGGCTGAGGCTGAGGCAGGCTGAGGCTGAGGCTGTGACTGCGACTGCCGTTGCCGCTGCGACTGTCATCGCGAATGCGACTACGACTGCGAGAACAGCAGAATTCTACAACTGGATTCTCATCCGAATCTTAAGGGGAATGCTTCCAGATATGCTCCTACACATCGATGTTAGGTTGCTTTGCCGGGATAATTTTATGTTTTCCCCCCCTGGTATTTTCCCTGGGCCTCTGGCCCTGGGTAGGCCAAGGAGGAGATCAGGGAAACAAGCAAAAACAACAAAAACAATGAAAAAACAAAAACACGCATTTGGCTCTCTTCGGGCCCTCCTGGAAGACCTCTTGGGGGCCTCTTGGGCCGTCTGGGAGGCCTCTTGGGCCGCCTCTTGGGCCGTCTTGGGCCGTCTTGGACTCTCTAAGGCCCTCTTGGAGGCCGTCTTGGACCATCTTGGGCGGACTTGGAGGCCATCTGGGGCCATCCAGCGCTTTCGGCAGAGTTTGATTCGTTTCGAAGCAGCAGACGGCGCCCTTCTAGTCAGGCCCCGACAAAGCGGATGTATGGGCGACCCGTTTATTGTCTCTGCCTTCGTGGGCGCCGTTAACTTTCCGGTTCTATCATGGGGAAGGGAGTTGAGGACGTGGGATACGAGAGTGAAATTGTTGGTGGGGGAGTGGATGGGATGGAAAGTAGACACTTCACTTCAGAAGTATGCAGATGATTTGAACAAGCTCGTAATCGCTGATCCTGGAGACTCGTTAGCTTCTTTTGTGGACAAGCTAGTGCACGCGGACAGAGACTTAGACGAGGCCTTATCCATGCATGGTTACGCACAGAATGCCAGCAAGCAAGAGTTTCTGGTACACTTTGCCTAACGGGGTCATCTCGGACGTGCCAGAATCCGAGCGGGTGACCTTGAGTAGAAGGGAGTTGTACGGGAGGAGGCACGCTACCTGGGGCCTTTCATCACCATGCGGGACTCGGCTCGGAACGAAATTGTTCGTAGATGCGCTGATGCACGTACTGGTTTTCACTCTCTTAGTGGAATGTGGAAACTAACGGGACTGGCGAGGAGGTGGAGGAGGTGTTTATTCATCGGATGTGTTCAAAATGCTGTACTGTCTGGTTTGGAGAGTTCCGCTTTATCAGAATTCGACTATGACATCCTAGACTCGTGTTTGTGCCGATTGGGGAGAGCAGCAATGGGTGGGAAGGCGGCTAATTATGAGGGGGGGCACATCACAAGCCTCACTAACAAGGAAATCCGGTGGTTCTGGAAAATATTACCCTGTAGCCAGGAGGTGAGGATTAGGCGCCTTAGGCTTTATCAGGCATGGGGCCGACGTCCTGAACACCATACCCAAGTGCTTGTCGCTCTTTTTGGGAAGTTTGATTTTGACACCAGGCCTCAGATTGTAGCAGGGCGCCCATCTTAATATGCCTCGCCGTGGCTGCAGCAAATGGCCGCTGCTTTGGGCCAAGCAGTAGACTTATTGCCAGACTCCAGGATCGAGCCGGTAGCGTTGAATTTAGCCCTCTTCGCAGACAAGGAAGCGATGGAGGATTTTTGTATGATTGATTTCGCGGAGCTGAGAAGCCGAGAGTTCGGCAGGCGGGCCCCGCCTCCTGGATTTCAAGAGCTTGCTCCGTCGGCTTTTGTTCCGCCACCAGAGCGAGACTCGCCGGAAGTCCTCACATGCAGGCACAGCAAAAATGGAGTTGAATGTGGAGCCAGTTTCTTTACGAGGCCCGCGTACCTATCACACATAAAGTCGGCACAACATGTTCGTAACCTCTACGTCGTTACCACACCGACGAATACGTGTATCAGCTGTCGCCAAACATTCGCTACACAAGGAACGGCCGCACAGCACTTATCACGCGCACTTAAACGTGGATGCTGCCAGAGAGAAGCAGCTCGTGCCTTACTTCCTCTCAAAATGCCCAGATCGTTGACATGCGTATGCTGTGAATATGAGGGCGGCACTCTTGAGGATCTCTGCAGCCATCTCTTGTCGAACCACTTGCCAGGAAGCATTGGACCGACCCCAGAGACTCAGCCAGCGAGCAGATATGCCCGAGGGGATGGAGCAGGAGCCGAAGCTCGTCATGCCGTCGTGGTTCAGCCAGTCCATCACCGCTGGCGGCGTCTCCAAGCCAAAAGACCAGCAGGACGAGGCGGTGGGAAGGGACAAGAAGAAGAAGAAGAAGTTCAAAGGCGGCAAGGACGACATCTTGCTGCCCGTGGTGAAGCTGGTGCTGACCAACACGAAGGCCATCGCCGACCTCGGCGCCCCGCTGTACACGAAGTACGAACTGCCAGTGGCAGTGGGGGTGGTGGCGATCAGCCAGCAAGCAGGCAAGAAGTACAACGACGACTCGGCGGCCCTCAAGGCAAAGGAAAAGGCAGGCGAGAAGCAGGACCACAAGGCACGGGGCGCCGCTCACGTTCAGATATTCATGGCAGCCTTCGGTTACGGAGCCACGAGGACGGCGACGGCAGGGACCACGCAAACAGAGGAGGCCAAGCTGAGCACGGAGATGCTCGAGTTCTTCAACGAGGTGCTGAGCAAGTGCGACGGTCCGAACGCAGTCGGCCAGCTAATCACGCACTTCAGGGTGAAGTTGCACAAGAAGGAAGAGGGCACGACGCCGAAGTGTACGCTGATGTGGTACGTGTGGACCCGCGCCACCAGCACGGCACGGTCGTGCAGCAGTGGCTGATCAAGCTCGTGGAGTTCGAGGGCGGCAAGAGGTTGGTGGGCGCCCCACCACGCGGCCCGCTAGAGAGGGTCCTCAGCAAGTACGTGGACGAGCGTACGAAAAAGTAGAAGGGCTCCCGAGAGTTTTACAGACGAGCTCGCGTTTGGCTGAGCTGAGGTCAAGAGGTTTTGTTCTCCCCCCTGCTCCTCCTGCCCCTCCGTCCTCGTCCTCGGCCCCTCCTCCTACTCAAGGTCCGAATGCGCAGCAGGCTGTTCCCGACCCCCCGATGTTTTCGGACGGCCCTCCGACAGTAAATATCCCTAGGAGGCCGCGGGGGGGGGGGGGGTAGGGGGAACGGTGGCCGCTCGAGAGGCAAAGGTCCCAGCAAAGGCAAGGGTCCGCGTACCTGAGGTCAGCCGAGCCTTCACGGTGCTGCGTGCATCGGGCTTGTGCTGGCAGGGTCCGTGCGGCACCTGGCCGAGTGTGGATCGTATCTTTTCGCAGTATACGTCGGCTTCGTAGGTTAAGCCTCCTCAGGGAACGACCCCGTGGGCCGCTAAGAGTGCGTCGCATTTCGCTTTGATTCTGCGTCGCCAGTGCTCTCGTTCGGACCCTGCCCCCATGAGCTAGAAAGAAAAAAGGTCATCATGGCCGTCTTGTGTGGCCGAACGTTGAGGCCAGACCTGCCAAGCCATCGGACCATGTGTTCCCCGAATCGGTTTGAAAAGCCTTCGGGGAACACGTGGGCGTCTTGACGGATATCTTGGCAACCTTGGCGGCCTCTTGGGCGATCTTTCGGCGATATGTGGGGGCTCTTGGGCCGTCTCGGGCCGTCGGAAGGCCGAAAAGAAGGAAACGTCAACACCCGTCAACAACCTACGGAACATCAATGGTTTTGGCATCTTCTGGCCTTCCTGGGGGCCCTGAGGCAGAACAAAAAAATATAACAAAAAACAAAAACAATGAAAAAGCAAAACAAGCAAAAGCAGCTGAGACCCTCTGCGATTTTCAAATCTACACCAGAATGACATTACTTTTAAGTGGATTCTGGTCGTAGGTTTGAAAATCGCAGGGAGTCCCAGCTTCTTTTTTGTTGTTGGTTTTTTTTCATGTTTTTTTGTTGTTTGTTTTGGTTTGTTTTTTTTGTTGTTTGCTGTTGTTGTTTTCCCTGGTATTGTCCCTGGGCCTCTGGCCCTGGAGGCCCAGGAGGATACCATGGAACAAAGCAAACAAAAAAGGAAAAAGCAAACAAAGCAAAACAAGCTAAGACTCTCTGCGTTTTTCAAATCTACCACCAGAATGTAATTGATTGTAATTGTATTATGGTCGTAAGTTTGAATATCGCAGAGAGTCTCAACATGGTTTGCTTGTTTTGGGTTTTCAATGTTTTTTACGTTTTTTTTTCCCCTGGTATCCTCCTGGGCCTCTGGCCTTGGGTTTCAAATGGAATTCCGTTTGGGAGGATTACAAATTTAATCAAACTGTAATCCGCCAAAGGATCCAATTTGTGGAGATTCAAAAAAGAAAAAGAGGAAGAAAGAGAGAGAGAGAGCGAAAAACAAAGAAAGAGAGAGAGAGAGAGAGAAACGAAAAAAAACAGAAAAAGAGACGGAGAGGAGAAAGAAACGCAAACAAGCAAGAACGACCCCAAGTCAAATAGGGTGAACTTTCTCCCTTTCGCTTCCCCCCGCCCATTTCGGCACACCCCTCACAAGGATCGTGACCCCATAAGGAGCTCCACCGAAGGCCCCATCGGCAGGGTCTGCAGGCGTCCCCCCGCTCATTTTGGCACACCCCTCACAAGGATAGTAGCCCCGTAGGGAACCCGACCGAATGCCCCAGCGGCAGGGTTCGCATGCGTTCCCCCGCCCATCTTGGCACACCCCTTCTGAGGATCGTGGCCCCACAGAGAGCTCCACCGAAGGCCCCAGCGGCAGGGTTTGCATGCGTCCCCCCGCCCATTTCGGCACACCCCTCACGAGGATCGTGGCCCCCTAAGGAGCTCCACCGAAGGCCCCATCGGCAGGGTTTGCAGGCGTCCCCCCGCCCATTTCGGGACACCCCTCACGAGGATCGTGGCCCCATAAGGAGCTCCACCGAAGGCCCCATCGGCAGGGTTTGCAGGCGTCCCCCTGCTCAGTTTGGCACACCCCTCACAAGGATCGTGGCCCCGTAGGGGACCCCACCGAATGCCGCAGCGGCAGGGATCGCATGCGTCCCCCCGCCCATCTTGGCACACCCCTTCTGAGGATCGTGGCCCCACGGGGAGCTCCACCGAAGGCCCCAGCGGCAGGGTTTGCATGCGTCCTCCCGCCCATTTCGGCACAAGGATCGCGGCCCCACAGGGAGCCCCACCGAATGCCCCAGCGGCAGGGTTCGCATGCGTCCCCCCGCCCATTTCGGCACACCCCTCACGAGGATCGTGGCCCCGTAGGGAACCCCACCGAATGCCCCGGCGGCAAGGTTCGTATGCGTCCCCCCGCGCATTCCCGCACACCCCTCACGTGGATCGCGGCCCCATGGGGAGCTCCACCGAATGCCCCAGCGGCAGGGTTCGCATTGCGCCCCACCCGCCCCAGTTGGCACACCCCTCACGAGGATCGTGGCCCCGTAGGGAACCCCACCGAATGCCCCAGCGGCAGGGTTCGCATACGTTCCCCCCGCCCATTCCCGCACACCCCTCACGTGAATCGCGGCCCCATGGGGAGCTCCACCGAAGGCCCCAGCGACAGGGTTTGCAGGCGTCCCCCCGCCCATTCCCGCACACCCCTCACGTGGATCGCGGCCCCATGGGGAGCTCCACCGAAATACCCCAGCGCAGGGTATGCAGGCGTTCCCCCCTCCCATTACGGCAGCAATAATCCAAGTCACCCCTCACGAGGATCGTGGCCCCCTAAGGAGCTCCACCGAAGGCCCCATCGGCAGGGTTTGCAGGCGTCCCCCTGCTCAGTTTGGCACACCCCTCACAAGGATCGTGGCCCCGTAGGGAACCCCACCGAATGCCCCAGCGGCAAGGTTCGTATGCGTCCCCCCGCCCATTCCCGCACACCCCTCACGTGAATCGTGGCCCCATGGGGAGCTCCACCGAAGGCCCCAGCGGCAGGGTTCGCATGCGTTCCCCCGCCCATTCCCGCACACCCCTCACGTGGATCGCGGCCCCATGGGGAGCTCCACCGAAGGCCCCAGCGGCAGGGTTTGCCACTTCGTCCCCCCACGCCCAATTCCCCACACGTCGGGTGGCGTGAATCGCGGCCCCCAAAGGGAAGCATCCACCGAAGGCCCCAGCGGCAGGGTTAGCAGGCGTTGTTCCCCCCGCCAATTATCGGCACAATCCCCCTCCCCGTGAATCCGCCCCATGTGGATCTCACCGAAGGCCCCAGCGGCAGGGTTTGCAGGCGTCCCCCCGCCCATTTCGGCACACCCCTCACGAGGATCGTGGCCCCATGGGGAGCTCCACCGAAGGCCCCATCGGCAGGGCTTGCAGGCGTCCCCCCGCCCATTTCGGCACACCCCCCTAAGATGATTGTGGCCCCATAGGGAGCTCCACCGAAGGCCCCAGCGGCAGGGTTCGCAGGCGCTCCCCGCCCATCTTGGCACACCCCTCACGAGGATCGCGGCCCTCCCAAAAAGGCGTTCCACCGAAAGCGGTACCCACAGCGCGGTACCCGCAGCTGCGCATGGTTGGGTCCTTCGCCAGGAGAGTGTTTACATGCTTCCACATGTTTAGCACATTCTCTCGGAACTCTGCTGTGGGGTCTGGCCTGTCTTAAAACAAAAAAACAGCGCCCCGCGTTCCTTCCGTTCTTCCTCTCCTCCTCCTCCCCTCCTCCCACCCTTGCCTCTGCCCTCCACAAGTCCTCATATTCTTCTTCATCATGCTCATCAGGAATCAGTATTATTATCATCATCAGCGGCATCATCATCATCATCATCATCATCATCAGCAGCATCATCAGCATCATCAGCATCATCATCATCATCATCATCATCATCATCATCATCATCAAGCGCATCTGGGCTCATACCGCATCTCAGCAGCGCAACAAGGGGGCGATCGTCCGACCTCCCTCCACGGTCGCGCACCTCCCCTCGAGGCGCCCAGTTGAGCGCAGCCGTCTTCAGGGCGCGCGGCGCATGACAGGAGCATGCGAATTCTGGGGCCCCTCTGACTTTTCTTCTTCAACCCGCTGTCGTTGATCTCTGCGGGGCGCTGTCGCGAAGTGGTGCATGAGCTTGGCGCCGACGCAGTCCTGCTCCCAGGCACTCGCATCAGGAGCTGGGCCGGGAGACGGTGCCAAGTGGAGAAGTTGGGCGGCGGGTGCTCTGCGATTCCTGCGATTCATTTCGGTTGGGCCGCGTCGGCCTGGACCAGTCGTTCCGCTGGCTGCACGGTCATACTTGGACGACAATTTCGACTCAAAGACGCAGTGGACATCTCCCCCCCTCCGAAGGCCATCCAAGGCAGATCTGGAGCGGCGCGAGCGAATATATAGCGGCAAGTTCGACGTGGCGCTGATTGTTGGATTTCCAGCTCCGACGGGAGCCACAGGCAAGAATATCGCTATTTACTAAGCAGCGGTGGGAGCGACACATCAGTGCATCGACGCCATCGTCGAGGGCGCGCGATCTCGACCTTTGCCGGCAATTGGCGTGGACGTGAACAGTGGTTTCGGTGGATTAGCGAAGCGACGGAGTTCCTGTGGCTGAGGAACCTGATGGCGAGTATCATAACGCAAGGCAAAACCTATCGGTCGATGCGGCGGAGCAGCTGTGTTACGGGAGGTCCTTGTGCTCACCCAGTACTTGGTGCCGCGAGGGTGGGCCGACCTTATTCGGTGCCAATGGGGCGGGATCTACGATCGACTGCTGGTTCATCCCAGAGGCTGCGCTGGGGAACGCCCTCGGGTGCAAGGTGAGCTACTGCCACGGACGACGGCTACAACTTTTCCCAGATAGGAAGCCCAATGATTATTCACCTCTCTTGCTGTTGCTGGACTACATGCTGGAGAGGCAAGGTGGGATTTCAGGCGCTGCCGCCGGGAAGAAACTGCTCACAGGTGATCTTCAGAGACTGTCAGAAGCGTTTCGGACGGGCAAGGGTCGCGATGTTTTCTTGGCACAGCTGGAAAAGACCTTCAGAGAGCATGGGAATGAGTTCGCATCCTTGCGCGAAGAACTACGGGCTGATGAGTACTGGAGTTTGGTCATGCAGCTGATTCAAGATGATGGGAATATTCGGTTCAAAAAACATCCACCAGAACGTCGCAATACGGCAGAGGCACGTTTGCAAGTCGAGAGGCGTCGGTTGGTTGCCTCGCGTGCCGAGGAGCGAGGGCGGGTGGCTGAACTGGCTTCGCCTGGGTCTGACTCCACGGGCGAGGATGGGCAGCTGGACTCCATCGAGAACCCGACGAAGCAGCCGCGGCATCGGGCGAGACGACGACGAGCTGAGAGACGGGCACCGCTGGAGGCGGACCTGGAAGAGGCAGGGGGGGCTGGGGCACACCTCCGAGCCGCGCCGTGCCGCCCATCTTCTTGCCGAGCGAGCCCAATGCACTGGACGCCGACGGTGTCTAGCTACACCCGAGTCGCGCCCGCCCGCGAAGGCGGTCGTTGCTCGCAGGGCGAAGCCGAGCGCGGAGGGAGGCGTGTCTGCCTGTCGAGTGGATCGTGCGGAGCTTCAGCGACGACAGGGGACTACCACCGCAGCTCTCGGAGAAAGGAGCACGTGCCTAGAAGAGTTGGCCGAACGCGATCTATGTCGTACGATTTGGGCTATGCGGAAAAGTAGGAAGCGCGGGGGATCGGCGCAGTGGAGCGACCCTGTCGAACTGCTCCTGCGCTGCCTCGAACGCGGGCACCGCGCGACGGCGAGGCGTCCACCGCGCGGACTCGGACAACCCCCCCGTCGAGGAGGCGGCGAGGTCCCGCCGCAACTGCCGGGATGAGATGCTGGAAGTTTGGCTACGCGCACGTCGGGTGGACCAAGCACCTGCTGCAGCTCGCCGGGCCCTTGGCTTCTCTTGAGACAAACACAATACAAGTGCCTGAGGAGTTTGGACGGCAAAGGGCTCATCCACCTGGTCTGCGCGTTCTGGATTTTTTTGAGGGGCCTCCTGAAGGAGCCGAACTGCCGCGGGTTCGAGGTGAACTCCGACGCGACGTGCCACGGCTACCTGGCGCACCGGAGGCGGGAGGACGCGATGCTGGTCGCGCGCTGCGTCGGCTTCTCGCTGAGGCAGCGTGGGCTTCGGAGCGTGTCGGAGCTACTCGATATGTCCAACGCGTTCCCCTGCGCCCCGATGAAGTGGCTGGATGAGGCAGTGGTGGAGATGGCTGACCCTGTAGATTTGGGCGCCCTTGCATGATCGCACCCATCACCGCGTCGTGGAGATCGAGGCGCGCGGCGGGGCGTCGCACCTCGCCCTCGGCCGTGGCGGTCTCGTGGGCGAGGCCCCGAAGGAGTTCGCGGTGGCTCCCAGGAGGACCCGCGAAACGATGGCGTGCTCAATGTGCTGCTCAGGACGACCTGCTCTTGTTCAAGACCCCCATCCTGGAGTCGCCTGCGCCGCGCGCGGTGGTGCAGTTCGCCGACGACTTGAAGAAGAGGCGCGTTGTGCTGACTAGCCTGGCGTCGGACGCTCACGCGATCACCGACGAGAGCCAGACCATCCTGATCAAAGAGCTCGAGAAGGGGGCCTTCGGGCAGAACATGAAGAAACGCGAGCTGGCCACGGTGCTCAAGCCGACTGAGAACCGCACGTTCAAGGCTCAGCTGGCGAATGGTTCTGGCCGCATCCTCCCACGTGCTCGTCACCTGGGCGGGCTTTGCGTTTGGAACGACAACGCGCATGTTGAGGTTGGCTATCGCATCGACGCGCTGCAGAAGGGCTGGCTTGACATGGGCAGGTTCTGGTTCGCGAGGAACCCTCACCAGCTACGACGACAACAATTGATTGGCAAGGTGGTGGGGCTGCTCTCTCTGGCATGTGCACTTATTCCCTCTCCGAGTCTGAGCTCCACCGCCTGGGCGTGCAGACCTGCGAGAAGTTGAGGGCTCCCGAAGGCGGGGCGCACATGGGACACGACGAGCACGCCGAGGTTCTCGCCGGCCACGTGCGTCTCTGGCGATACAACGCGCGCGCTGGCCACAAGACATGGTGCGACATCCTTTTGCGCCTCGGCAGGTGATCGCCGCTGTGTGGGGCCATCTGGAGGAGGAGGAGGAGGAGGAGGAGGAGGAGGAGGAGGAGGAGGAGGAGGAGGAGGAGGAGGGGGAGGGGGAAGGGGAGGAGGAGGAGGAGGAGGAGGAGGAGGAGGAGGAGGAGGGCGCCCCGTCTGCCATCGACGCGGGCGTGAAGCCGACGGTGCCCACGAGCTCCTTCGCCGGGCCCCTTCGCGCGTGGATCTCGTGCCTGCTGGAGGGCACCATGCGGCACCGAGGACTCCTTCGAGGGGTTTGGGCGGTCGTCGGTCGCGCGCGGCAGGAGTTGTCAAGTTGCGGAAGGGGGGAGGAGGGAGGAGGGGGGCGTGCCCAGACCCCCCCGAACTTGGAGGAGGAGGGAGGAGAGGAGGAGGAGGTGATGGAGGAGAGAGGGTGAGGAGGATGGAGTGGGAGGAAGGATGAGGAGGAGGGAGGGGAGGAGTAGGAGGAGGAGTATGGAGGAGGAGGGATAGGGGCTTAGGTAGTGAAGCTACCCGAGGTGTCGCTGCTGAGGGCGCGCGGGCGGCCTCGCGATCGCACCGCGCCGCGTCTCGCGGGGGGGCGGGGGGGGGCGGCCCAGGCCCCCGGGATAGAAAAGGAGGAGGATGGAGAAGAGGAGGAGGAGGAAAAGGAGGAGGAGGAGGAAGAGGAGGAGGAGGAGGAAAAGGAGGAGGAGGAGGAGGAGGAGGAGGATCGGCTGCGGGAGAAGCTGGCGCCCAGGGCTCGAATGACGGAAGAGGCCCAGGGCGAGTGCGTATGCGACTTGCTGGACGTGCAGGGCGTCGTGCGCGGCCTGTGCTTCGGCTCGCGGAAAAAAGCTGATGAAGCACGTGGCGCAGGCTCGCGGTGGGGGTCGTGGCGCTCTGTGCCCTCTTAGGTGCGGCGTGCTCACAAGCCAGACTGTGAACTGTGGGGGCGTGCTTGCCTCACAAGACATCGCGAAGCAACGTGTTCAAGCGTCGTGGAGTCTCGGGCGCTGCCGGCCTCAGGGGGGCCATTAAGAATGGGAGTTGGACGCACCGCCGGAGATTATTTGCAAAGACTGTGTGGGCTCGAGTTCGCGAACCTTCCAACTGCTACACACACGCTCGTGAAGAACACTTGCCCCGCCCTGCTCCGCGGCTTGTGGAGCGCCATGCCCGCCACCCTCAAGGCAGCAGAAGGAGCTGCTGGAGAGGATGACGCAGGCCGCCGCGTGAAGCCCCGCACCGAGGACGAGGGAGGCAGCAAGGACAAACGACTCAAGGGCGTCGGCGACAAAGGGCATCGTCGGTTCCTGCTCGTGATGGAGAAGCAGCTCCTGAAGTGCTCACAGGGAATGCGCGAGCTCGGCGGGTGCCTGTTCGACACCTTCCTCTGCCCTGCCGACGGACCCGAAGCGACGAAGGTCTCAGAGCAGACGCGCAACTACTTGACGGCGGTGAAGAAGGATGGGAATCAGGACATCTTCACGGAGTGCCATACGTCTGGGCGCCCGCGGGGCTGATCGAGGCGTTGAAGGACACGGGCAGCGAGGTGGGAGGCACGAGCGCCACGAGCATCCTAGACATCTGGGAATGGCTCGACCCACACAGCGTGGAAGAGAAGATGGAGATGATCAGAATGTGCCGTCTGGCTTAGGCGTGCGGCAAGAACAGGAAGAGGATTACCCTCGTGCTGCGAAAGGAGCGGTGGCGCCAGCTGGTGATCCAGAGCTGCGCTCAGGTGGGGACGAGCCACAGGCAGGGCAAGACTCCTGCTCCGTCCATGGACTGGCCAACGCTCGGACGTCCATTTCCTGTGTTTTTTGTCGGTTTCGTGCGCGGCTTTTTCGCCAAATGATCAAGGATGCTCCTCGATGGTCCTCGCCGAAGGAAACATGCACACGTCCGAGCGATGCCAAGGCAGGAGCATGTGGGCCAGCCTCTGCAGCAACGGTGCACGTACGTGAGCCTCCGGCGGGGCACGTACGGAGTCGTGCACCTGCCGCAGGTGTGCTGGAGCGGGGGCGTGAGCCCGGCGCCGCGGGCGCTCCCGTGGCTGCTCTGCCTGTCGGCAGCCCCGCCGTGAAGCCGAGTGCTTCGCCTGAGAAAAGTCGCCTTTCCTCTTCCTCCGCTCGGACCCAGGTGGCTGTTGGGACTCATCCTGACCTGTTTCGGAGACGTGCCTCGCCGTGGCGCCGAGGATCCCTCCTCGTCCTCTTCTTCGAATGCGATGGGGGCCCAGGGCACTTCGGCGCAACCCGCCAATGCCGCGGCAGCCCCTGTGGGGCCCCTCACTCCCAGTGCCCTTTTGGCAGCTCTCGGGATCGAGCGGGGAAGCACCCGCTGGAACACTCTGATCAAAAGTGATAGGTTGCGCTCGATGTCGAAACATACGAGGCAATCTATTCGTTCCTCCAGTCGGCCGTAACTCTCGAGTCGGTCGGCGGGGCCAGCCGTCGGGCCACTGTCGGCCTGAGGTTCGGCCCCCTCGCCCTGCACTTCGCTGGTCGTCTCGGTCCAAGTCACCACACGCCGCCTCTCGTTTCGTGGTTGTGTCTACCAGAGTGCTGAGTCCCGATTCCTCGGCACAAGGCTCACAGGAGCTCCCATCAGCCACCAGAAGGATATGACACACACACACACGCACATAGATGTAAAGACTTGTACAAGGGGCCAACGGCGCAGAATAAAAAATAATCGTCATCATCATCATCATCATCATCATCATCATCATCATCATCATCATCATCATCATCATCATCATACTTACCATCATCATCATCATCATCATCATCATCATCATCATCACCACCACCATCATCATGATCATACTTACCATCATCATCATGAGCATCATCATCATTATCATCATCATGAGCAGCATCATCATCACCATCGTCAGAATCATCATCACCAACATCATCATCATCATCATCATCATCATCATCATCATCATCATCATAATCATCATCATCAACATCATCACAATAACCATCGCCGTCGCCATCATCCACGTCATCACCATCGCCATCGTCAGCATCGTGCCTCTGCTGCTCTCCGCATGTACACCACGCCGGCGCACCCCTCATACGGTTCGTGGCCCCATAGGGAACTCCACCGAAGGCCCCAGTGGCTGCGTTCACATGCGTCCCACGCCCTTTCAAGCACACGCCTCACACGGTTTGTGGCACCACACAGAACTCCACCGAAGGCCCCATTGGCTGCGTTCACATGCGTCCGTCGCACCAATGTCGGCGCACCCCTCACACGCTTCGTGGCCCCATAGGGAGCTTCACCGAAGGCCCCAGTGGCTGCGCTCGCATGCTCCCGCTGCAGCGATTTCGGCACACCCCTAATACGGTTGGTGACCGCAAAGGGAGCTCCACCGAATGCCCCAGTGGCTGCGTTCACATGTGTCCCGCGCCCACTTCGTTACACCCCTCACGCGTTTCCACCCCTCACACGCTTCGTGGCCCCATAGGGAGCTCCACCGACGGCCCCAATGGCTGCGCTCGTACGCTCCCGCCGCAGCCATTCCGGCACACCCCTCACACGTTTGGTGGCCCCATATGGAGCTCCACCGATGGCAACACTTACAAGTGCGGTACTTACATCAGCATATGGTTGGGTCCTTCGCCAGGCGAATTACAAGTTGAATTCGTGTTTGAACATGCCTTAGACACCTGGAAGCTATTTGGCAACATTCCTTCTCTCCATTGATCGTCTTCTGCAGTAGTCGAGGGGGGGGGGGCTATATTATGGGGGGGATTTAGTGAGGGGGTCCGGGGTCAGACTGCCGCCCCCCCACCACCGGGGTCTCCGCGGCCCTCTCCCTCGGATGCGCTCCCCGGCCACTCCTGTGCACAGGACGGGCAAGGGGGGGGGGGGGCCAGCGAGCGGGGGGGTGCCCTGGAGGGGGGTCCAGGGGAGGGAAGGGTGGTCCCGCGTGAAAGCGGCGCCCCCCCCCCCCGGGGTCCAGGCGGGTCCCGGGCCGGGGGGGGGGGCGCCAGCGGGGCCCCCGGGGAGGTCCCGCCTTCGGGGTCGGCGGCGCAGGCCGTGGCCTCCACAGCAAAGTATGACACGGGCCTTCTGGCCACGGCGAGCCTCGGCCACGGACGGGCTCCCAAACCATAAAAAAAACAAAAAGAAATATTCGCATGTTTTATACTATTCTATATGTACAGAAAACATAAAAAACGAACGGCCCGGAAACCGAGCTCCTCCTGAGCCCAGGGTGGTCCTAATCTCAGCGTCTTGCCTGCACGTCTGCGGTGCTCTCTGTTACGCATCGGCCTGCGCTACCGCGGCGCTCGGCTCGAAGGAGTCTCGGATGACGCGGTTCTTGGGGGCCACGTCCCAGCTGGCGTCCACGTCGCGCCTGCGGTACAACGCCACGCACACCGCCGGGCGGGGCTTGTTGCTCAGCCTCACGCCGTTCATCAGGGTGGTCCTCCTTTTGCGGTAGACGTCGCCCACTGCCGAGCTGTCGAGCAGGCTCTCGACGCTCTCACGCTGAGGCGGGGGATCGATGTCCTTCGCTCCCGGCCGGTATCCCATGGCCAGGTCCAGGAACAGCGTCGAGTACTCCTTATCGACGTAAGAGGGGGGCACCCGGATCTGCCACGGGAAGGCCACCTGGCCGCGCACGTGGGGGAGCGCGAGCGCCTCGATGAGCTCGATGATCGCAGGCATGTAGTAGATCCTCCCCAGCATGGCGCCCCAGAGCTCCGGAGTGAATATCTGCCCGGCCGCGAATCTTGGGTGGAAGATCGCCGAGGTGCCGTAGTCCTGGAAACTGGAGTCTTCATGGTCGACCTCGGGTGGCCTCTCAGAGTATGCGACCATTTCCTGCTCGGCCATGGCCTGCATGGCAAGAACGCTGTCCGTCGAGCCTTTCATGGGTGAGAGGTGACCATCCGAAAAGGTGCTCGAAGGCAGGACGAGCCTGTCGAAGTCGACCGCCACCTTCGGCATGAGCTTCGGCAAGACCCGCACAGATGTGCTGTCTTGCAGCTCG
This sequence comes from Prorocentrum cordatum, assembly GCA_963575745.1. Taxonomy (NCBI): domain Eukaryota; class Dinophyceae; order Prorocentrales; family Prorocentraceae; genus Prorocentrum; species Prorocentrum cordatum. The sequence continues at coordinate 979,001 of CAUYUJ010020726.1, read as the reverse complement.
TAGGTCGTGAAGACCTCGCGCTCCGAGACGCCGCACCAACACTCAAGGACTTGTGCGCAGAGCACCACCTTCGAATCCCTGTACAAATTCTCCCCGACGTGCCACTCCTCACGAACGGCGAGCACATCCGTCCCCACGCCCAATCCCTGCCTGGATTCCGGAGTGCGCTCCCGTGGATGCGCGGCCGCATGGATACGCCCCACGCGGGGCATCCGCGAACCACCGCCCCGTGTCCAAAGAGTGACGGCCCACGGGCCCAGGTTGGGAGGCCGTGGACACGGACATGGCTTCGGCCCACGATCTCCTCCGTAGCCCCGGTCATGACCACCACGGCGCTGGCCTCGAGGATCCCGGCCTCGAGGAGTGCCTGTACCTTCGTGCAGCTGCCCTCGAGGATCGCGAGGTCCAGGGAGGCCGCATCCTCGAAGAGCAGGGGCGGCGGCGGCATCGGCGTGAGGATGATGATGGGGCTGTGGACGGGCTGTGGAGGGGCAAAAAGCTGCATGAGCACGATGCCTCGGACGTCCGCGCGGAGTTCTTGGATCGGTGCTGGGCCCCCTTGCCTGGCGCGCGGAGGGCGCAAGGCGGCGGAGCCCGAGGCACCGCGCAGGAGGGCCCAGAGCGCCCCCAATCGAAGAAGTGCGCGCGGCCTCCGAGAAGCGAGGCTTTTCTGCAGCGTTTGGCCCTTCGATGGTACGTGGCCCGCAGTGCGCTCACGAAGGTGTGGACCTGCTGCCACGCCTCTCCGTGGCACACGACCACCACCACGAGGTCGGGGGCCTCGCCCGCCTCCCGCACGGCCCGCCGCATCTCCAGGACCCTCTGCCTCACGTCGCTGGCCGGGTCCCGCGCGTGGGCGTCGTAGCCGAGAGACATCACCGAGTGCCTGGCAGACGACACGGAGTGCCTGGCAGACTGCCTCATTCCGCCCTCCATCGAAAATCGTCTGGAGACACCCCCCTCCTGCTCGTCGATCACGAGGGTAGATGGACGAGGCCGACTCTGCGGATAGAGGTCCGCTCCACCTGCCGAGATCATCGACTGCACCGACCCGCGCATGCCGCGCTGGCCCTGGGCAACATGAAGCAACTCGCCGCGCTCGTTGGAACCCTCGACGGACGTTAGAACCTGGCGCTGGCCGTGCGCGAGCACCTCGTCGGAACGATCGCTCGCCAGGCCTAGCACGGGCTGTCCAACCTTTGGGGGCGCACGAGGATGCCGATATTATAGAAGGCCAAAAATCCACCCCTATCATTAACCACCCCGATACTGTCAACTCCCCCCCACCTCTCCCTTGCCGTCGCTCGGACGTCCATTTCCTGTGCATTTGTCGGTCTCGTGCGGCGTGTTGTTTTTGTTGCTTAGTACGGAAAAGGCGCTCCTTTGCAAGTACGTCGGCTACGGCACCGCCTGATTCCGAGGCTTTGCCTCCTTCCCGCTTCGTTCTGAGGCTGCGCCCCCCCTTTCCTCCCCCATCTCCGGTTAATTCAAGCTTCGCGCGGCCCGCTTAGCTTCGACCGGAAGAGGTGCGCTCTCGACCCGCGAATCAAACATGTTGCTTTTGTTGCTCGATGGTTCTCGCCGATGGTCCTCGATGGCTCTCGCCGAGAAAACTATGCACACGGCCGAGCGATGCCGGCTCTCTCCAGGGGGCGCGCCCCGACCAAGCCTCCCGAGGCGAACCCGGCCCTGGCGGGGAGGCCCACGCGGAGGCCCCGAGGGCGCGAGAGCGAGGGCAGGGCCGTCGGCACTGGGCGCCTCGCGAGGAGCTTCTCGGGCGTTGGCAGTTCGGGTCAGTGGAACGGAGCGGGGGCGAAGGATTGCAAAAAAACCCGAACGAAGGATTGCAAAAAAACCCGAAGGATTGCAAAAACGAAGGATTGCAAAAAAACCCTTCGTTTTTGCAATCCTTCGGCACTGGGCGCCTCGCGAGGAGCTTCTCGGGCGTTGGCAGTTCGGGTCAGTGGAACGGAGCGGGGGGGGGGCGGCGCCCCCCAGGGTACATCACTGAGCCAGGTCCCACTATAATGGGGGCACAACAAGTGGCACAAGCATAAAGAAGCTCGGAGGTCCGCGCGGACCTCCGAGTTTTTATGTTTATGCCACTTTTTGTTCCCCCATTAAGTAGTGGGACCTGGTTTAGTGATGTGCACTGGGGGGGCGCCGCCCCCCCACGCCCCGTTCCACTGACCGGAACTGCCGTCGCCCGCATTCTGGCCAGTTTCGGGGCTCCGGGGCCCTACCACTGACCGGGTCCCCTGACCCAGGGTCCTGGCTATACCCGCGCTTCGGGGGGCACCCCACCCTCCCGAGGGATCGACCTCGCCTCGTGTGCGCGCCGCGGCAAGGGCTGCAGGGGCCTCGCTGCGCGGTGGTTGTCCGCGTGAGGTGCTGCCATCGGGGGGGGGCGCCCCCCCTGCGCTGACCGCGGAACGCGGAGTATTCGAGGGGCCCCAGGACACACAAATAAATACACACAAATAAACAGATCCCCCTATATTTTCCTATGTTTTCTGGGTCTTTGTCTTCCCGCCCAATTCCCATATTTTCCCATATTTTCTGGGGAATGGGCGATTCATTGTGTCTGTGTGTTTCTTTCCCTCCTGAAGTATGTCTGGTCTGCGGCGAGTTCGGCCCAAGAAGCGGTCAAGAGCACGGCGGGGCGCCTCCGCTCCGCCTCGAGGCACGAGGGCGCAGGCAGGCGAGGGGCGGGGCGGGAGAGGGCCACGCGGAGCGCGGAGCCCAGACCCCCCCGAGTTATGAAAAATTCACGACGGGAGGTTTTTCATTATTTTTGGCCTTTGGGGGCCCTTACCGGCCCTCGGGACCGTCAAAAAACGACTCAGGACGAAAAACCGGTCCCGGGGAATGGGTCGAGACCTCGGGGGGTCGACGTCATGAAAAAATCATGACGTCGGGGGTCTGGGAGTATCGTTACGCTTTCCTTCCCCGCGCCTCGGAGGTCTCCGAGGAAAACCTGTAGGCGGCCTCGGCTGGAACACGGCCCCGGCGGCCCGAGTCTTGGGGGCCGGGGCCGCCGGCGCGGAGCGCGGCGGGCGCCGCCGCACCTCCCCTGCGAGCCGGCTCGAAGCAGCACGCGGCCGTCTCGCGGTGGTCCACCTCCTCGGTGGCCCTCGCCGCGCGCTCGCTGGGGGAGTCGGCCTCCGTTGCCAGGGCCGCGGAGGGCTGGCGGTTGTGGGGCGGGCTGGGCCTGGGCTCGCCGTGCAGGAAGGCGCCGGCCTCGGTCACCCTGCGGTCCCTGGCGCGCCACGGCGAGGCGGGCGCGGACGGTGGCGTGGTGGCCGGGAGCGAGGCCAAGGGCGCCGCGGCCTGGCGCTGGTGGGCCGAGCTCCGCATGGGGGTCCGCCGGTCCTGCGGCTCCTCGGGCATGCTCTGCAGGCTGGCGCGCCGCCGGAGCCGCGTCGGCGAGGGCGGCGAGGGCGGCGAGAGCGGCGAGTCCCCCTCGTCGCTGCCTTCCTCGCTGCCACAATCGATGGTGCCGGCACTGCTCTCCAAGCTCTGTCGTTTGACGACACGATCATCGTCGAGATCCAGCATGGCCTCAGGCATCAAGACGGGGCCCCTGAGGTCATGACCCATGAACTGCGCGGCAGCGACGCGGGGCCCCTCCTTGTAGAGACTCCTCAAGTTGGCCTCCCTCGTGCTGAACAAGCTCTGCCGCCAATGGTCGCGGGTCGCCCCTGCCTTTCGGCACGGGTCCAGCGCCTTCGGGCTCGAAGCAACAGCAAACATGATGGTGCCAGGCTGGACGATGTCGCCATCCTGTTTGCAGACGACCAACTTGCTGTTGATGAAGCAAGCTATGACCACAGCCCCCGTGTCCTGGAATATACGGCTCGCGAGCTCCGCGAAAGAACAACCCGCGTACTCCTTATCGAGCTCGAAGCCGTAGAGGCTCCGCTGGACTCCGCTCTTGTACTCCTTCAACCACTCTGGCTCGTCCCCGTCCCCCGTTTGCGCAGAAGGTCTATCCGAGAAGGGGGTAAAAGCACGATGCGAAGAGGCATCTTGCATGTCCGAGTGATTGTGCTCCAGCGGCGCGTGGGGGGGCACACAGGTCGTGCGGCGCCCCTCTGCGTTCGCCTTCTTGTGCCTCGACGGAACTTTGTCATCGTCCACCGACTTCAACATGGACGTGAGTACGGGTACGATCCCGTGACACCGAACGTTCTGGGCCAACATCCCCGCCTTCAACTCTCGAAGCGAGAAGCACCTCACGATCTCGATACCCGACTGCACCGCGAGCTCCTTCGACTGCGGCTTCAACAGCATCATGCGCAGACGCACCGATGGGTAAAAATCTTTGATGGTGACAGCAGAGTAGATGCTGTCCTCGTCGTCCTGGCTCGGACTGGTGCTGTTCACGTCGGACAGGAGGAACGTCATCTCGCTGAGGCCGACCCCTGCGCGGTCCAGATCCTCCTGGGAGCTGGTGCTGCCAACGATGAAGGTCACGCGCTCGCGCATCGCGATTGCAAAGCCTTCCTCCACGAGGAACTCTGCGAACGTAGCCACCTGCCCTTTCTGTCCTTTTCGTTTCGCCTTGCCTGTGTCGTCGTCCCATGGGTGACGAGAGAAGATCACCACATTGGGCCATTCTGCTTGCGAGTTGCTGTGTAGGATCTCGCGCAAGAAACCAGCAACCAATGACCTGAATGACATGGCTCGCTTTTTCGAACAGAGTATCACGACAACGTGTTTCTGGCCATGCTTACCGTGGTAGAGACCAGACCCCTCGACAATTTCCAGCAACGCCTCTTGGAATTTAAACTGGGCGACTGCGATATAAACGACGCCAGTGATAATAAAAAACACAGTGAGGAAACGAGATAATGTGGTTCGCGGCGCGAAATCGCCGAAGCCAACCGTCGTCAACGTCACGACCGTCCAGTAAAACATTTGAAACGCAGATATGCTGTCGCCGCCCTGCGAAGCGACGAAGGCATCTCTCAAGCCAGGCGGATCTCCTAATATCTCCACTGTGAATATAACCCCTGCCAAAATCACAACCAAAGCGACGACTCTCAGAACAACCACCGTGACCATGAAGAACATCTTCTTTTGCTGCAATTCCAACGACAATCTTTGAATCCGCCGGAATGCATGCACCACGTTGTACGCGCGCAAGAACTGCAACGATGCCCATTCATGCCCACCGGCATCTTGCTTGAAATAGCCGGATAACATTGGAACAATTGTGAAAGTGTTGACAATGTTGCCTGCGCGCAACAGGCTCTCCACAGAGCACTCGTTTTGGAGACTACCCGTGACCCAATTCACCAAACTAACGAGTGAGGCGACGACCAAGAGATTTCGCTCCTCCACAGACGTCTGCCTTTTGTAGACAGTGGAAAACCATACCGACACAGACATCGACGAAGCCATCATCTCGATGACAAGCGCGCCAATCAACCATCGGTAGCGCTTGGCTGCGTAATCGGGCGTGCCTACCCACGTCTTTAGAAAGCGTCGAAACGGCCTGCACCGTCTCACAGCCCAACGAAAATTCTTGGACAACGCCCAGAAAACCGCGACAAGCGCGGCCTGCACCACCGCTGGCCAGAGCAGGAACGCAGGGAACCAATCTGCCCAAGGGATGATGACTTCTTCTGCAGGGCAGACTCCAGGTGCCGAAGGAACTTGTCTACATGAGACGTCCGCGCTCATACGCGGAGTCAGCGTATTGTTGTGATAAACGATTCCCTTGGGCGCAAACTAGCATTGGAGAGAAAGAGGACGAGAAGGGAGTGGTTGGGATGCAGATCGCGATTTCCTCATACAGGGTGTATGGGAAACCCTGTACAATAACAAGAATCAACACATGTATTCAACTCGCTAATCTAAACACAAATACAAAGACACGGGCGCAAACGTAAACACATGCACACGGACACGGGCAAGTCTGCCGACACTGACACAAACAAACGTACACATATACACCATTCGTTCACACAGGCACGCACACACCCACACCTATATATATATATATATACACATAAAAAATCTATAACATAATGCATTCGGATTTTCATGATGCGGCTGTGTCAGGAGATGTCGTACTGACATTCACATAGCCGCTGAGGCCTGAAGACACATTACCACGCAGTCTCTGTACCTCAGCATGGCGAGCAACATGTAGTGCACCAGGTGAACATAATTGGAACTGTCAACATGGCGTTTCAAATTTGATCCGTCAGCACCACCTTTCTTCCAACGAATTAATACCCATTGGCCCATGAGGACCGAACGGACTTGATAGGAGCCGACAGCACAGAAGTCGAACGAAAATCCCCGAACAGTGTTTGCACTTAGGGCTTCGCATTTCTTTTCGAAGGCACTGGCCTGTCTGGCGGTCCAGCGCATGTGTGCCGTCGCCGCCCCCTCTCAACCCCGTGGCCGCCTCGTCGCCGTCCCCGTCGCCGCCCTGTCGCTGCCCGTCGCCGTCCGTCGTCTGGGCGTGCCTGGCAGTCCAGCGACTATGTTGCCGCCGTCGCCGCCCCGTCGCCGCCCCGTTGCCGTCTCGTCGCCGCCCCCGTCGACGCCCCGTCGCCGCCCCCGGCGCCACCCCATCTCCGCCTCGCCGCCGCCGCATAGGTTACTCCACACAGATTGCACAAGATAGATTCTCCTTTCTAAAAAAATAGACTCTACCCCCCCCGACTTATCGGCTCCCCCTGGGATAATATGATTTCACATATATATATATATATATATATATATGTATGTGTGTATTCTGCACACTCGTCCATCCTAAATATGAAATCATACCATCCCAGCCAAACCGGTTTCCCCCCTTGAGGTTCCCTTGTAAAAAGCACTATGCAGTGACATTTGTTGTTCTTACATCGCACTTTTTCGCGAATCCCTTGCAGAAAATGGGACGAAGTGCGCACGCGCGCGTCGTCGCGCGCGCATGCCGAAATCCTTCAAAAACCTTCGGTGCGGGAAGGATTTCGCAATCGAGTTTCCAAAACACATACAAAAACAACACAGGGTTTCGCAAACACAGAGCTGCGACAAAAAACTTCCGCGAAAACTCCTGCGAAATCTTAAGAAAACCATGCGTTTTTCAAGATTTTCACAAAATGCTACCAAACGGGCTTCGCGCGCGCTCACGTCGAAATCTGTCGAACGCCCTTGCGCGTGTGCCGTCGCGAGAATCCCCTGCAAAAAACGGGACGAAGTGCAGACGCGCGCGTCGTCGCGCGCGTATGCCGAAAACCTTCAAAACCCATCGGTTTCGGAAGGATGTCAAAATCGTGTCTAAAAAAAGTTCCAAACCACAAGATTTCGCAACACGGATGTTTAACAAAAGCGTGCGCGCGCGCTCTTGCGCGGTCGTCGTCGTCGTCGTCGTCGTCGTCTTCCTCCTCCCGCGTCGTTGTCGTCGTCGTCGTCGTCGCCTACGTCGTCCTCTGTCTTTCCTCGTGTTCGTCGTCGTCGTCCTCTTTGGCGTCGTGGTCGTTTCCGTCGTCGTTGTCGCCGTGGTCGTCCTTCCTCCTCTCCCCCTCGTCGTCGTCCGTCGTCGGCGTCTCGTCGTCGTCCCTCCTATTTCGTCGTCGTCGTCGTCGTCGTCGTCGTCGTCGTCGTCGTCGTCGTCGTCGTCTTCCCTCCTCCCTCATCGTTGCCGTCGTCGGCGTCGCCGTCCTTCCCCCTTCTTCGTCGTTCGCGTCGTCGCCGTCCCCCTCCTCCCTCGTCGTTGTCGTCGTTGTCGCCGTCGTCGTCCTCCCTCCTTCCTCGTTGTCTTCGTTGGCGACGTCGTCGTCGTCTTCGTCGTCGTCGGCGTCGGCGTCGTTGTCGTCTTCGTCGTCGTCGACGTCGGCGTCGTCGTCGTCGCCGTCGTCGTCGTCGTCGTCGCCGTCGTCGTCGTCGTCGTCGTCGTCGGCGTCGTTCGACGTCGTCGTCGTCGTCATCGTCGTCGTCGTCGTCGTCGTCGTCGTCGGCGGCGTCGGTGTCGTCGTCGTCGTCGTCGTCGTCGTCGTTGTCGGCGTCGTCGAAGTCGTTGGAGACGTCGTCGGTGTCGTCGTAGTCGTTGTCGGCTGCGTCGTCATCGTCGTTGTCGCTGTCGTCGTCGGCGTCGCTGTTGTTGCCAAGTGCCATGTGGTACCCACCGTCACGGTCTTAAGAGATTTTGCAAACCAAGTTGCGGGTGGGTGGGTGGGATGTTTGCGCGAGCAGTGGAGTGGACAACTCACTGCGAACAGAAATTAATTGCACCACATAGATTGCGCAACCTAGACTCTTCCACATAGGTACTGCACACCAGAGACCGCACACTTTCCCCCTCACTGATCACAGGACGGCGATGAAGACCGCCAGCCCCCCAGCTGCTGGGAAGGAGGCTCCACCATGACAGAATCGGGAGCGGCAAAGAGGAGGGCGTCAAAGAGGGGGGGGTGCAAATCATGACCGGCATGTGCGCGGCCCAGCGGGAGGGCCAGGAACGTAATGAAATAAGAAGAGGCGCCATGAAATCTGGGACATATCATGGCCCCCGCCATGATATCCACCCTCCCCCTAGTCATCACCCCCCTCCTTTCCGCCCCCGACGGAAGATCAGCACCACAGCCACCACCACCGCCGCCGCCGCGATGCAGGCAAGATGCCCCCTGGGTTCGCCTCGCGGTGCGTGCCGCCGTGGCCGCGCGAAGCAGAATCCGGGACCCCGACAACGAGGACCACGAAGACATCCACAGGTGTTTCGCGTGGGATCCCTGTGGCCCCAGCAGTCAGTCAAAGGATCCACACACCGGCAACCAGGAGTGGGGGAAGGACAGGAAGAGAGGGAGGGAGAGGTAATGATAGGGAAAGAGAGAGAGAGAGAGAGAGAGAGAGAGACACGCAGAGAACGTCAGCCCGCAACGCGGCGTGCGATTAACTGTGAAGAGAAAGAGGGCACCTGGCAGCACAATCACAACCACGGATGGTTCAACGCGGCCATGCGCCTGGCAAAATATAAGTATCGTCGATGGTGTGATGGCCCCTAGGCGCGACACTTCAACATAGTTTGTA